>PVJN01001266.1:0-148168 GCA_004026805.1 Lasiurus borealis | reverse complement strand
GCTACAAAACATCTTATGAATAATACATGCTAGGATCCACCGGCCTTACGATGGAACTAATAACTGCCTTTAAAAACAAGGGTTGCTAATTTTATAGCCACCATGAATCAGTTAAAACAATAATAATAATAATTAAAAGAAAAAAAACTTGATTATTTTTAATGTGGGAAGCTTTTTCTATCCCCCCAAAAGTAATTTGCAAGGCTATAAATAAAATATACAATCTCTCGGCAGTAAGATATTGAATAGGTTTTAAACATGATACGGCTATCTGTCTTAACATTTTAAGGGCATTTTATTTATTTGTTTACATGGCGAGCATAAGATATTCTCCCCTGGAGACAGTTTCTCACTGTGGAAAGTGTGAAAATAGGAGAACAAAAAAATAGCTGCCTACCTTAATCCCACTATTGTGTTTCTGGGAAACTCACAAATGGGACCGCTCTGGCTTTCCTCTCCTTGAATATCTGCCTGTAGCCTTATCTCTCCAATTGTGCTGCCTGTGCATTGCGGTATCTTGGCACTGGCTTTCCTGGCAGCGCGTGTGGCAAAACCTTCAGGTGAGGAAGAGTCACTTAGGCAAAAGCCCCGGAGCCCTTTGGAAAACCCGCTGCTTGCCCCTGCCGCTAAGCAAAAACCTGGGGCTCCCTCCTGGACTTCTCAGGGGCTGCTTATGCAACTCTCAAATGCTTGGATGCTCTCCTCCAACGTGGAACTCTGCTCTCCCGGCCTGGATGGCCTGAAAGTTCCTCTTACACAATACCAGAGCAGCTGGGGAAAAAAAAAAAACTCTGTTGGCCAGTCCAAGGTTCCAGGCATCCTGGCAAATGCCCCCAAACAGACGAACCAAGCAGGAACAATGGCTGTCCTCTAGGTAGGCCTGAACACCACCCATCACCTCTACCTCTCCTCTGGGCGCGCGTGGTCATCGGGGGCACTGGTCTCACGTCGCCTGATTAATCCTCACCTATAGGAAAACTGGATTTAATTTAATATCACTCCCCTGCAGTGGAAGGCTGGGCGGGGGGGGGGGGGGGGGGTGGGGGTAGGGAGGGAGATGCTGGGTCTCAGCAAAGCTCAGCCACACAAATGCAGTTTTTCAACTAGGTAAGGGGAGGCTTTTGTGGTAGATTTCATGCAGCAGTTGGCATTGGCAGTATTGCAAGAAAGAGATGTATTCTGTTGTGCTCTGTTTGATCAAGTGCTAAACCCGTGTGATCAATAGAGAGACAGATGTCGGGTGCAGATGGCGATGCCGTGATACCTGGGGCAGCGCGGGCCTGCCAGAATGACAGAATGGGAACAGGGAAGAGCAGCAATGCAACAGAATGTGACAAATGAAATTAGGGTTTATACTAGTCGATAATTTACAGCTAATACAAAGTGACAGAATTTTTCAGTACCCGGTATATTTTACTTCCAGTAATGCTATAGCCAATAAAGGCATATTTCATGCGCCATAATAAAATGAAAGCTGTGGGGAAACACAGTCCAACCATTTTTTATTATATTACAACTTTTAAAATTGGTCCCTGAGAGAATACTAATAGCATGCAAGTCTTGTTAGAGTGACGTCTAAAGGCATTTTTATCTCCGAATTTATAGCAGCCCTGTCACTTGCTCTCATGGCATGGTGGACTGGTCTTATAAGTTGAAGACAGATAACTCTAGTGACCAAAAGGCATATGCTTTGCTTTAAAAGCTATGTTATTAAATCCTCTTTAAGTCTATTTATTTTTTTTTAAACGTGTGTTAGATGGAGATGAAGGAAGAGGGAGAGAGAGAGAGAGAGAGAGAGAGAAACATCGATGAGAGAGCAACATCCACACCCCATTATTGGGGATCAAGCCCACAACCTGGGCATGTGCCCTGACCAGGAATTGAAATGGTGACCTCTTGGTGCATGGGACGATGTGCAATCCACTGAGCCACACTGACCAGGCTCTCTTTAAGTCTGTTTATAAAATTAAGAAAACAATTATCAATTGCAACTTATTAAGTAAACATTTCAATATTCTACATTAATTGGAATGTTTAAGCAGTCACCTGTGTAATTAAAAATGAACATCTAAACACATATTAAAAATTTTTCCTTCACTGCTTCCAGGCCAGAAGCCATAGTTAATATGTTTGAAATACAGTTTATGACTCTATAATTCAAAATACATTGATAAATACTCTGAAGTGATAACTTTCACGGTCATGGTTAGTGAATCTATTGATGTCCTTTTGTGACTTAGCCAAATTCCACGTATTCTTGAACACACACATACACATCTGCTGTAGCCTGGGGATGGCATAGGGTGCATGAGCAGAGCCATTGCTAAGCAAAACTTATGGAGGATTCTTTCCATTTTGTTCTACTCTTTACCTCAGTTTCTCCTCCTGGGCTGCTGGTGTTCTGAAGCTACGCTCTGTCTGCAGAAAATAACTTCATAGAACAGCTTCTCAGCCCTCCCTCTCCAGCCTCCCCCACCCCCCTCCACTTTATTAAGTATTCGCTGAGCAATATAATCCCAGTAGCCTTTTCCAGGGTCTTTGTAACCATACCCAAGTGCAACTCTAACATTGGAATGCTCACCATCAAGGACTGTCCGATGGAAGGCTTGTGGGAGAATACAGGAATTTCCTAACACTTATTCAGGTACAGTGATGGGCAGTAAGATCCATGACTCCCTGTAACACTGGCATATTAGTAATAATAGTATCGATAATCCATGCTTTTAACACCTTTTCCTAAATGCCTCTGTGTAGATAATGGTGAAGATACAGGACATAATCTATCAGTGGCAGTAATCACCAGCATCTTTCACTAGCTCACATGGAGATATTTAAAAATTATGATGTTAGTTGTAGGGACACAAGGTCATGATATTCAGTACAGTTCTGAAAAGTTGGGTCGTCTTTCCTACCCAAGATGTTGCTTGGCAGCTGAAAATCACACACATATACACTTATACACACACAATTTATTTATTTACCCCACATAACAATAATAGTTATTTTATGTAATAGCTAGGCCAAATTATACCATTATCCATAATTGTGTGAGAATTCAAGCTAATCTTAAATATAGATGAACTCATGGCTTTAAAATTAATAATTATTAAAAGTAAGGTATCATTAATATTCTAGATATTTCAATATATATAATTTGGGGTTGGCCAGTTGTTCTTTCCATTTTCACAACAACAAAAGTCGTGCTTTATTTTTAGGAGCCTCATTGTGAAATTTTAGTAACATCCATCCACAACCTTGACTAAATCTTCCTCAGTTATTCTAATCTGTCAACTAGGGGAGCTGTAACAGAAAGCATTTCTCACTCCGAAGACTCATACAGAGAGTTTGCCTCAGGTAGTTGGTCTATTACAACATGAATGAACCATTCATTCTGGAAGACATCCACAGCTGGACCCAGAATCATTATAGGAAACTCATGCTTGAACGTAAAGGTCTTCTGATCTCGGTTAAAAAGGCATCTCTTTATTTGGATCAAGACATTCCCTTCCAAAGATATTTTTAATATGCCATTTGATAGGACCCCGTTAGAGATTAGCACGTTTGTAAGGTATTAAACTGGATTCTGCGCTTTATGTAGCTCCATCTCGCATCTGACAATGAATGAAGTTCAGGCTCATAGGAAACCATTTCTTTTCGCTTGCAAGCTCTGAAGCCTCACCTGGAGTCGTGTCGTGATGGCAGCCTTTATTGGCCTGGCATCTTCACTTCACTCCATCTGTCAGTGTTAGTTTCTGAACTAGTTGAAAGGAACCAAAGTAGCAGCCTTTTCATTTGGAAAATGAAGAAAGTGCGGCCCATATCAATTAGATGCATTTCCCGCATTCGCAGTCGAACACGCTGGGTCAGAATCCAGCTCCCTTGGCGTTGCCATCCTGGCCAAAGGTAAACAGAACACTGGCTGGCCTGGGCTCTTTAACTGGGGCAAGACTCCTTTCACAGTACCAGCCTTAGACATTCTTCACGCATCAACTCAAAACCCATCTCTCTTCCTGAGGCTTCCCCATCTACTGCTGGCATATGATTTTTTTTTAAATATATTTTATTGATTTTTCACAGAGAGGAAAGGAGAGGGATAGAAAGTCAGAAACGCTGATGAGAGAGACATCAATCAGCTGCCTCCTGCATGCCTCACAGTGGAGAAGTGCCTGCAACCAAGGTACATGCCCCCGACCGGAATTGAACCCGGGACCTTTCAGTCCGCAGGCTGACGCTCTATCCACTGAGCCAAACCAGTCTTGGCTGGCATATGAGTTTGAGACTCCCTTAAACTCCTGCAAGAAACGATGTATGTCTGACCATACAGTCTTCAGAACAATCCTAAGAAGTAGAAACTGTTACCCCATTTTTCAGAAAGACGAACCGAGGCTCATGGACAATAAACCATTACCCTAAGTAACATGGCTAAAAAAAAAATGAACAAATTATAATGGAATGCACAACACAATTTGTCATCTTGACAACCTTTTCACGTGCACTAAGTTATGTCATAGTATTTCAGTGTCACCTGCTCCTATGCCAGAGGTCTTTTGAAAGATATTGTAAGTCTTCAAGGACATAGTTCTCTGGGTATTAGGAACGTTTGGTATGCAAGGATGCACTGGCATCTCAGCATGTAGATCCAATGGGATCGAAGGCTTGCCTATGAGTCCAGCATCATGGGACAGGAGAAACCTACACCCTTCCTTTCTGAGTACAGGCCGAGCACTTTGAGAGAACTGCCCATGTATTCTTTCAGCCTCTGCTTCACATCGCCTTTCCCAGAGAGTGTGTTCCATGAATAGAGGTGGTGCAGGTAACTGAATAAATTAATTGTCACCCTTATATTTTGTGCTATGTAATATCACCAGGTAATGCTGGCTTATAAATGACAAATTCAAGAATAAAGTCAGTTAGACTTGTGCTCTGAAGGGTTTTTTGTTTTGTTTTGCATTTTTCTGTATTATTACTCTTTTTGTAAGTATCCAAACCATGCATTTAGTTATAGAGAGGCTAAGGAAAATTCCATGATGCTCCAAGAATGCAGTGCTGGGCATCTCTGCTTTTGCGCCACTAATGCCTCTTTGGATTCAAAATGACTGACTCATTGGTTGGTATAAACATATCCATTTCTCTGAATACCTTTACAAGCCTTTGTGTATTGCTTCCTCTCTAAATAATACTGTATTTAACTCAAAAAAGTACAAGGCAATGGAAAGCAAGATATTTTACAACTTTTTCGAGTATGAACATTTTCTAAAAAGGTATAAGGATTTTGAAATAAAACAGTGATACCAAAAATACAAATTGCATTAGTTGATCCCCAGCAATAGAGTGGAAACTTAATTCAGTAGTATAAGGACTAAAGGAAATAAATGCAATGAAATAGATGGGTATAGTATAGGACAAAAAAATCATTTCAGAAATCCTTTGAATGAAAATATTAGTGGATTCTTTGAGTGTTGCTCCTCCCCATAAAACATGTGTATTATACATGTTAATGCACGTATACCCCTTGGAAAGAACCTTGGAACATCAATCATACTACCATACGTGTGCATGGCCTACTCAAGATTACGTGTCTGATAACGTTAGTTCCAAGATGGCACAAGGTCTCAGAATGAAATATTTAACTTTCCCTACGTCGGTAAAAATTTTAGCACTCTGAGTGACAGATAGCACACTGATTGATTGATTGATGGATGGATGGATTTTTTTGTAATGGGGTTTTTTTGTAACACTGAGTCCACAGAGGTAACACAAATCCTCCTCTCCAATAGAGACAGCCACCCGGGGTCCTGATTACAGGAGGGGGTCATAGCTCACTCCACTATCTAGCCTCTCAAACCTTCATTTTGGTGTCACCTATATCATGTTAAACTGGCATAACTCCCTGTGAATGGGCACGATGCCAGCGTAACAGATGGCGCTAAGCTGGGCATGCCAAGGGACCAGTGTGTGCATCAAGTCTGACTATTAGAAATGGAGTTTCCATCCAGGACTGCAGTGCATATCAATATTTTTGCACATGTATAGTTTTTATTTTTAAAATTAGTGCCCCAATTAATACACATACACACACACACACACACACACAGCCTGTCACAATTGCTTTAGAATTTTTTAAATTACATGCCTAACCAGATTTTGGATATAAATAAATCCAGAGTCAGTGGTACAGTACTGATAACACATGATAGAATATTTAACCTTAGGTCATTGCTTCTAGTCTAGTTGCATTGTTGAAATTTAGATCTTTATTAGTGTGAATGGTGTTTGTCATATTCACTGATTGGTTGCACCAGCTTTCTTAAAAATTCCTATTCAGATTTCTCTAGGTGATTGTGAAGTATATGAAATAAATATACACATTTACAGAAAATACGTTCTACAGAAAAAATAAAATAAAACACCATCAGTCACAGAGACTTTATTTCTCTTGTTTTCATAGTTTCACTTGCTTTATCCAGCTTACAAAAGCAGTCTGTGATCTAAGAAGCAAAACAAACAAACAAATGCCAATAATTTTGGACAGTGGGATGAGAAGTATACATAACTCCTAAATTTGGGGGTTTTGCAGCCAATACCTATTTTCTGAGTTCCTAGCATAACAGAATATTAGCAAGTGCATATTATTCCAAACATGCAGCAGACAGCAGGGGTCAGAAAGCTAAACAGGTCCACTCTTCTCCTGGAATAAAAGTCTGAAATCAACAATATAAATTACTCCCCAAAAGGCACACAGGGCCAACCACAGAGTAGCGAAGGAAATGTGCTTTCTAGAGCTAATGCCTCCTAGGACCACACCTCGAGCAGGTGATACTTTACAGTCGGCCCTGGTTGCAGCTTCCTTTGCCATCCCAAGTAAAATAATTAAGAGAAAAAACAACAAAAAATAAAAATAAATAATTAAGAGAAAAGAGCGGAGCAAATAGTTTGGAAGCAACCGATTCTCTGCTCACCCCTGTGCTGTGTCCGTCATAAAGTGACTCTATATAATAGTCACCACAGTCATCTGAGAGTAGACAGGATAATCCCCATTTTCCAGATGAGAAAACTGTGTCTCAAAAGAATGAAGTGCATTGCCCAAAGTCACACCGAGGCCTAAGAGTCAGAGCTGAGTTTCTCTCCCAAGTTTTGCTGACCTGAAAAACACTGGTTCTCTGCTCTATATGTCATGATGATCACCTTTGGTTCCTTAGCAAATAGAGGAAAACCATTAAGCAGGCCTGGTGATGCATTAAAGGTTTGGGGTTGGTCTTCAAATATAAACAAAGGGGGTCAAAAACCAATAGACGGGTAATCAATGCAGCCAACCTACCCAGCTGTGGAGGAGCATTGCAGAGCAGTTTCTATTGATGCAGAAACTGAAGAGGAACTGAATTGTAAGCTCATTACTTTCAGGGCGGGGCAATAGGAGAATACAGCTACTTGAATAGGATATTTTATTGGCTATATTTTCATCCTGTGGTCTTTTTTTTTAGTTAAAATTAATTGGTGGGTATCTGGAACTTTCTTTGATCTTCTAGAACTATGAGCATGAGATGCTAAGGGATAAACAGAACTACATTTCCTTGCCTTCTGCTACATGAGCCAAACTTCAGAATTTCAGGCTATAAAAGCTAAGTCACATTTAAAAGTATCTTGAGGAAAGTATAGATTTTGTGAAAATATTTTGAAACACAGGAAATACAGTGGGTGCATGCATATATAAACAGGGTGGGGCAAAAGTAGTTTTACAGTTGTGAGTATTTAAAACAGGGTTTATCCTGGCATTATTATTTATTACTAGAGGTATAATGCACGCAATTCTTGCAGGGGGGTCGGGGAGGGGACCCTCAGCCCAGCTTGTGCCTTCTCCCAGTCCGGGAGCCCTCGCTCCTTACCGCCTGCCTACTTGCTGCTCCTTACCACTCGGCTGACTGATCCTTAGCACTGCCCTGGAGGCAGGAGAGGCTCCCGCCATCATCACTGTGCTCGCCAGCTGTGGGCCTGGCTTCTGGCTGAGCCATGCTCCCCCTCTGCACACTGACCACCAGGGGGCAGCTCCTGCATTGAGCGTCTGCCCCCTGGTGATCAGTGCACATCACAGCAACCAGTTGTTCCACTATTCGGTCGATTTGGATATTAGGCTTTTATTACATAGAATTATACTAAAGGCCTGGTGCACGAAAATCCGTGCACTTGGGGAGGGTTCCCACAGCTCAGCCTGCACTCTCTCTCAGTCTGGGACTGCTCGGGGGATGTCCGACTGATAGCTTAGGCCCACTTTCTGGGGGATGGGGCCTAAGCTGACAGTCAGACATCCCTCTGGCAGCCCTTACGCCATTAGTCAGACATCCTTAGTGCTGCCATGGAGGTGGAAGAAGCTCCTGCCACCACCACTGCAGGCCAGCCATGAGCTGGCTTCTGGCTGAGTGGCACTCCCCCTGTGGAAGCACACTGACCACCTGGGGGCAGCTCCTGTGTTGAGGGTTTGCCCCCTGGTGGTCAGTGCACATCATAGCTGCCAGTTGTTCCTAGTCATTCACTGTTAGGGTCAATTTGCATATTACTCTTTTATAATATAGGATTATTTTCCACACACAGAACTGTAAACCTACTTTTGCTTCACCCTGTATACTCATTACAAAATAATCAAAATCACATTACAACAAAAATTAATTTTGGAAAACAATGTTTTGCAAAATACATTTAGGATTTCCACAGATAATTTTCTTCTATTATAATTAAAAGGTTAATAGATATTCCTGTTTCCTTATTGTTAATTATTACTTTTATTACGTTTTTCAGTGGTTCACTGAACCAATCGTTTTTAAAAACTGCTTTCTTTTTAGGGAAAAAAACAATCTCACGGTTTTCCACGGATTCAGAGAATGTTATTGTAATAAGCTAGGTTGTATTTGCAAAATGTGTTTTTTTGGTGATATTTTTCTTTTAGTTTCCTGGTACATTGATGCAATTTCAGGGTATTTTACACAATTTTGTAAATGACTTACATGATGCAATGCACAGAAATACACAGTAAAGTGTTTTAAAATCTGTCATTTCCAGTTAGCAGAAAAGGAATACCAAGTATTCAGTAAGCGTTTATACCAGGATTCAAATTCAGAACCCCTAGTGCAGTGGTTGGCAAACTCATTAGTCCACAGAGTGGCAAACCACGGCTTGCGAGCCGCAGTTTGCCGACCACTATCCTAGTGTGTAGAGAAGTTTGGTTTCCCTGTCTCCACTTATATCCTCTCTTTCCAGCAGACACAGGCTCTGGTTTTCAGAATGTATAAAGACTATTGATTTTAAATAGTTAGTGCTAAATTCTTTGTTTCTTTTAAGACCAACAGTCTTACAGATTTCAGGAGCAAGTAACTGGTCCGTATACAGTGTGTCACTTATTTCAGAACACAGCTGACATATCTGTCACAGGCTTTTGTGGTCTTTTACCCTGCACTCTTCTCACCAAGTCCCTCAATCACTGAATACAGACTGTGTTATAAAAAAAAAAGAATCACAATACCTATTATTTTTTGGTTGTATATTTCTGATTCCTCTTGTAGTTAACGAGGAGAGCATTTAAGTGTACTAAAACAGCACATAGAATGGGTTCTTTAGAATTTATGTATCTTTTCCTGTTTTTTTTTTTCCAGGTCACTCAAGGCACTGTCAGTTTCCCTTTAATAAAGCGAATCTCCAGTTCTGCATTGAGCCACAGTGTGCCAGTACAATTTACATTTCGATGCAGCATAAAATTTTAACTTGTCATATGATTTTCCTTCTAGAGTTCCACTTGCTTTATTTAATCGATTGTCCTTTGATCTCGTGGAGACAATTGCATTTTACTTCTTTAATGAAGTTCGTATTATTACAGCCAAGTAAATGTTGCACCAAATGGTAGAGGGAATCCCAAAGGGCAGTATGCCTGTTCTCCACGGAGGTTGGGGGAAAAAAGCAGCATAGTTCGTTTCTGAGAGTTATCAGACAGCGTGTCCCCAAATCCCTATTTCATGCCATTATTTTCATTTGCGTTCTGGGGTCTTTTGAAATGGTAACGTGTCTTCAAGATTCTCTGAGTTCTTTGTAACAGCCAACCAGTTAAATACGTTAACGTGTCCTGTATTCATCAGACACCAGTCACAACAAGAGCAAAAGCATTGTTTCTGATATTTTTATCAAATAGTTTTGTCCTCTTATTTACCCTTTAATAATTTGTCAATCGCATTTCTGGAAATTCATTTTCAGGGGTCCTCGTGCAATATATTCAGCAGTGATTTAAAACTTAGCCAAAATCTCCGTGGTTGAGTTGAATGGGAAAGAAGACAGTGTCTTAAAACTATATTTTATGATGTGTGTTGTATTTATCCTTAAGGTATTTCTTGCCAACGTTGTATCTATTTTGAGTAAAAGATAAAGTCTAGAACATGGAGAAGGAAACAGAAAGTCTAATCTATAGATAGAAAGTTGGAAGATTTGATTTGGGGTCATCATCATCATCAATATAAGACCAATCCTGGTTTTGTTAACTATTAATCTCAGAACCCTTTGTTCCCTCCTAAAATTGACTGTCCATACAATTACATGTTGTCTGTTGATCTCAGCTTGATTCCTCCTAATTGAAAGTGATAGCCAGGCCCTGGCCGGTGTGGCTCAGTTGGTTAAGCATCTTCCCCTGCACCAAAAAAGGTCACTTGTCCAATTCTGGGTCAGGGCACATGCCCCAGTTGCAGGCTTGTTCCCCAGTAGAGGGTGTGCAGGAGGCATCCAATCGATGTTTCTTTCACATTGACATTTCTCGCTCTTCCTCTCTCTTCCTCTTACTCTAAAATCAATAAAAATAGCTCTAGCTGGTTTGGCTCAAAGTCAGCCTATGGACTGAAGGGACTCAGGTTTGATTCTGGTCAAGGGCACATGCCTGGGTTGTGGGCTTGATCCCTAGTAGAGGATGTGCAGGAGGTAGCCAATCAGTGATTCTCCTTCATCATTGATGTTTCTACCTCTCTTTCCTTCTCCCTTTCTCTCTGAAATCAATAAAGATAACTAAGTAAATAATCAACCAGTAAAAACATTTCTTTTCAAATGAGAGCCATGCTGAGGCTTGATCACTAGGATGTCCGAATCAGCAGCTTGGATCCCCTCCTGTGTGCAATGGAGAGCCATTCAAAAATTTTAATTGAAGGAGGGAACAGGATAGGTTTGTGCTTCAGTCATGCATTCTTGCAGAAGTCTGGAAGACTGATTGGAAAAGCACAAGACCAGAGGTCAGGGGTTAACCAGGGAGGGTTAGATATGTTGGGGATCTGAACTGAGGAAGCGTTGCCGCAGGAAGAAGAGGGAGGGGATTAGACAGAAACTTTGGATGCAGAATTGATGGGACTAGTGATTGATTAACTATGAAGAGTGAGGACAATGAAGAATCTATTATGAGTCCTGGATTTTGGGAAGATAATCAGACTCACTCAGGAAAATCCATTTCTCAGGCCTGGATATCTGATCAGGGGATAAACACTGTATAGATTGGCAATATTGTCAGCCATCTTCTCAGGCCAAATTCCTATATTATTAAATACTAGAGGCCCGGTGCACAAAATTCGTGCAAGGGGCTCAGCCCTCACAGGCCTGGCTTTGTCCTGAAGGTCATCCAGACGGTCGTTCAGCTGTTCAGCTGATTTGCACATTAGGCTTTTATTATTATAGATGTTGCTGAAACCAGCCATTGTGCCATGAACTCAGACACCCACCTAAAGGAGCTTAGAACTCATGAGTTTTTCTGATGGGGTGTAAGTTTAGGGAATAATCAGGCAGTTATGAAGTGATCAATTGTAAAAATAATTTGCATCGAAGAAGCCTACTCTACTAGAAATGAAATTTGGCCTTGTGTTGTTACAACAGGGATTTGAATAACCAGACACAGATACAATGATCACAAGCACACTGCATATTTGTAGCTTTAAAGCAGTGAGGGTGGGAGGAGGCAGTATGGGAAGCAAATAGGTGTAAAGATTTCAAATGATGTACAATTTACAGTCCAATTTGATTTTGCATACCATCCTGTACAGTGACTTTAAAATTATTAAATGAGAGCCGTAGCCAGCAATGCATGCAAAATGTTTATTCATTGTTGTAAACTACAAAAATATTGCTTTTATGCAAAGAGAATGCCATTGTAGAATTTTAAAAGGCCTAGAAATAAAAGGCTCGGGATTGGAGCGATTTAAACAAACTCACTAGAATATAGTAGATGATTAAAATACAATCTATAATTACATTACAGTGGTATCAGGTAAGGATAAAAGCCTATAAATACACTAGGGTCAGGGTAAGCATAAAAAATGAAACAGTTATTTGAATAATCTGAGATCAAGTTGCCGTAATTAAAAATGAATGTATTATTCAAATGAAGGAATTAGATTACAACACTCGTATGAAAATATTGTGACAGACTGAAATAAGTTGGAAATGATTTTGATTTTTTAAAAAATGGGGAAAGGAATGTAATGACTTTCACTGGGGAAAAGTTTATATATATATAAACCTTTGACTGCCAGATGAGAGACTGAGAGGCTAGCTGTTCAAATGCTTCTTGATATCTTAAACTTGCAACTGTTAAGCTTCTGTTGCTATTTTATTAAATGATTTAATTTCTCAAGTAATTGAAAGGTTCCAACTTACTTCCAAAATTTTTCCAAAATCCCTTTCTGTTTGCATGAAAGCAATTTGTTGTAGTTTGCAACAATGAATTAATTATTTTGCATGCATTGCTGGCCACAGTTCTAATTTAATAATGTCAGAGTCACTCTACAGGATGATATGTAAAAATCAAATAATTCTTTGTAAACATAATATATATATGTATATATATGTATATATATATGTATATATATACACACACACATTCATACATATATATACACACATATATGTGTACACACAGATGTATACATATGTACAAATATATACAGATATGTGTATATATGATATAATTCTATTTTTGTGTATACATATATAATCTTATATATGTAATATTCTCCTGCAAAATATAGATAGAACTGGCGATAGGGGAATGGTGTTATTTATGTCTTACTTTAGCATTTCTTATAGTCAAAGGATGAAAATTTTTATTTACTTTATAGCATCTCCTATGAAATATGCAATTGCATATGTCAATTTACCTAAATGAGGGTACACACACAGCTTTCCTTGGCTTAAGGTTGACATTCACTTGCACTGTATTAAAAGATTTATATAATTATCTTCCATTATTATATGTAGAATCTGCACAGTTGAATCCATGTATATTATCCAAAAGGTAAAATAACCTCCTAGGTATAACCAGGTCCTGGGAAAGTAGAAACATCTATTAAAGCAGAATAGTGTTTTAAAAATTATATATGAGAAAATGTTTTCAAAAGAAGGTAGTCTTACGTTTTTCTTAGATATTTTTACGATTTATATGTGAGAGTTTGGTTACTAAAGATTTGGATAATATATTTTATATCACCCACTCCTCTTCATATAACACAATTAATTAGTTTTAATAACCTACTAGAACAATGAGCATGCTATGAGCACTCCTAATTATTAGTGGATAGATGGGAACCACCAGCTAGTTCTCCACTGTTTTACACCTGGAAATGTATGATACTTCTAGCCTCACAGAAGCCTTTGTTTATTCACTCACTAGGACTACCTCACCCCCTTCCTGACTATCTCACTGACCACCTACAAGACGAGGAGTCTGGAAGCGATGTCATATCCATGCTGCACATTTCCCTTCCACCCCCACCATTAAGTCACCCTCCCAAAGCTGACAATTATGAGGGTTTTTCCTGTGTTGGAGTGCTGAGTTGAGTGTCTTCTCTTCAACCAGTAGCGAGGCTACTTGAACAATGAGCTTTGGAGTGAACTGACTTGGGTTCCAGCCCCATAATTTAGAATCTAAGTGTGGACAGTTAATCTCTTTCAGTGTTTATGTCAATGTGTATAAAGTCAACACGAACCTCAAGAAGTTGTTTGGAGAAAATAAAATGGGAACTCATAGTAAGGTTTTAACAACCACTAACCATTGTTACACTACGTCATGATGTACATATCAATCCTACAGCAGTTCTACACTGGAAGACGAGGTACTCCCACATGAAACAAATAACCAAATTATATATCCATACTCATATAGAAGCATATGTATGCATATAAGAGACACAGACACACACACAACTGTGTGGCCTTTGGCACATCATCGAACTCCTTGGAGCTCCATTATTTCCCTCTAACGGGAGGTTCAGAAGCCCTCATGGTTTCTCCCAGCCATAAATATTTATAGTCTTATCAGTGACATTCAGTGGGATGAGATAAATATATGCCTTGAGATGTCTTATTTCAATATCTTTATTTGGAAAGAGGAGGAGGAAAAAAAACACTTAGGTCTCTCTTTCCAAAGCTAGTTTGTCATCTCTTAGGATGTTCATGTTTGGGGTACAGTTTTATACTGTTTTGCTTTATCTACTCTGAAAAACAGGGGAAACGTTGTCATTTGTGAAGCACATATTATCTTGTTAAAATACAAGTAGACCTCTTGCTTTCCCTCTGAGCTAGGTTTCACTGTTCAAGCTACTCTAGATAAAAACGAAACAAACAAAAGAACAAGACCTACCATGAGTTTATTCCAGCCACCCTTTTCCTTCGATTCACCTCCAGGTCCCTTCTTGACTCTGTGTTCACTTCCTGGCCAAAGTGTGACTTTCTACCTTAAAGAGTTGGATACGTGTTCTTTTCTAGACTCAGAATCCTGTCATCATCGTCTCTCCTTCCTTTTCCTCCCCTCTGTCTTTTCTCTGGGGAGGTCAGAAGGGGATCCATGTTTCTGACTTTATTATCGTTTTTCTTATGTCACAACTTTGTTGCTTCTCAAAGACTAAAATCCTAAATTGAGCCTTGATCTTGAACTTTTATTTTTATGCTGTATCTTCTTTGCCTGTCTTTCCTCTTATCACAGCTTATAAAACATTTACCACAATTTGTCCTTAGCCTGACCCTACCTCTGTTGAAATCCTTTGCAAGCCTTAATTATATCCTGTCCTGACTTTTTTCAGTTCCTTCTTCAGCCATCTTCCACTCCCTAAAAATTTGGCTCTACTGAATACATCAACTAGATCATTCTGGTAGACCGTTTGTGTACAGGAAAAAAAAAAAAGTCATAACCTCAACAATTTATCTCCTTCTTTTCCTTCATTTTAATAGAGCTATAAAGAAAGAAAACTTAATCTGTTGTACCTTTCTTACCTCCATGAAGAAACATTTTGGGAGGAAATGTGTTGGTTCCCTTGTTTTCTCCAAAAATGCCACCTTCATTTTCTGGTTTCCTTTTTTGTTTATATGTTAATTTTTATCAGGCCATACAGAGGTAGAATAGATATCCAATTGTTCTCTTACCTTTCTTGGATCTGGTGGATTTAGAGCTGGGAGTGGCTTGGGAAAACATTGGATAGAACTGCAGTAGGGATTTGCAGAATTCCAAGATTTCCCTTAGCCGTCCCCCAGGTGCCAGGAGCAGGGCTTCCCTCACACATGCCTGGTGGCAGTTTTCTTTAAGATAGTTAGGGCAGCCAAAACCGGTTTGGCTCAGTGGAGAGAGCGTTCGCCTGATAAAAATTAACATATAAACAAAAAAGGAAAACTGAAAGGTCCCAGGTTCGTTTCTGGTCAAAGGCACGTACATTGGTTGCGGGTACATCCCCAGTAGGGGGCGTGCAGGAGGCGGCTGATGGAAGTCTCTCTCTCATCGATTTTTCCAACTTTCTATCCCTCTCCCTTCCTCTCTGTGAAAAATCAATAAAAATATATTTTTTAAAAAATATATTTTAAGAAAAGTAAAAAAGATGGTTAGGGCACATGCCTGGTTTCGGGCCTGACCCCTGGTAGCGGGTGTACAGGCCAGTACTCTGTAGCATAGCCAGAGAGATGAACCGTGCAGACCATGCACTTTTACACAACTCAGAGAGTACATCTCCAAACTTATATAAGTACTTACACCAAGAAGAAAAAAGAAGGCATGGATCTCTAGTTGAATACAAACCAGAGCCATGTGATTTTATGTTCAAAAATCTATTTCCAACTCCTGTTCAAGTGGTAGCTCATAGCCAAAGATCTCCCTATTATTAGGCGAAAAAAAATGAGGTCACGTGGTAAGTGTTTATGAAATGTTACCCTATACGCTATATCTTCATTTACGCTATTCAATAACTATGCCTTAGAGAATAACTTCTTTTTTTTTTACCTAAGTAGTAAGTTAGGTTTTCCACTCTCCTGCATAACATCTGAGGGATATCTTGGCGCTTCTAAATCACTAAACCAAAAAGCCACATTTAGAATTTAAGACTAAAATGCGACCGTAAAGCATTCCAGGCATCTGTTCACAAAAAACAAAGCCACAGACATAAACCCCACCGGGATGGTGAGGGAGGTGTGACTCAGGTAGACATGGAGGCAGCTGTGGTGAACTTAAGAGAATATCACCCAGCCCTGAACCTCCTAAAGCAGCACCAACCTCTGCCTTGCCTCCTTGCCAGGAGCCATTTCCAGGTCCCTCTTCCACTTCCTGCCTTGACACTCCCAGCCTCCTTGGAATGCCAATCATCTATGGCCTGTCCTTTTGACCTGAGCATTTGTAAACAAAGGGAAATATGTTAGTGTAACATTCGCACCTTCATGCAAATCCATTTTTCTGATGAACTTCTTGATGGACTGTACTCTTTTTTTAAAAAATATATTTTATTGATTTTTTACAGGGAGGAAGGAAAAGGGATAGAGAGTTAGAAACATCAATGAGAGAGAGACATGGATCAGCTGCCTCCTGCACGCCCCCTACTGGGGATGTCCCTACAACTAAGATATATGCCCTTGACTGGAATTGAACCCAATCCACAGGCTGATGTTCTATCCACTGAGCCAAACCGGTTTTGGCTGCACTCTTTTTTTAAAAAAATACACATTTTCATTGATTTCAGAGAGGAAGGGAGAGGGGGAGAGAGAGAGTAACATTAATGATGAGAGAGAATCGTTGATCACCTGCCTCCTGCATACCCGCAGGCATGTGCTCTAATCGGGAATTGAACCGTGACCTCCTGGTTCATAGGCCTGTGCTCAACCACAGGGCCATACCAACTGTGCTGGACTGCACTCTTGAGCATAACATTCTTCTGGGTCTCTCCTCCCTGCACTACACCGCTCTGATTGCAGGGCCTGACCTGGGTCCTTCTTAAGGAGCACCTCCATAGAATGGATCCCCTCAACTGCTTTCTGCTCCTGGGTCTCCTTTGCTTTTTCTTGAGACTCAGACCTAAAGGTGAAGGATGAAATGTGAGACAAGACATGAGGATGTTTTTACCAAGTCCTGTCACAACAGAGTCCAACTCAGAAGGAATGTCCTCTCCCTTTTTTCTTCAAGGGCGTGATGAGAGTACATTTTATTTTTTTCCATAGCTAACTGACACCAGTCTGAGGGATTTTGCACCCATTTGGGGATAGAGACAACATATTTTAATGTTCGTGTTACTGAAAACAACCGGTAAGCTCTTGAATATAGCGTTGACCCTTCTGTGCAAATTAATGCGCAGTAAAATTTATCATTCCAAGCCGAACAATAAAACGGAACAGAAGGCCAGGCAGGTCTTAGAAAAATCATTTGGCTCCGGTTTTATCATCACATGAGCAAAAATTTGAGATTTCGCAGTTTATTCCCCGAAGATCGCCCACTCATCTGCAACAGCCTTGGCAGGAGGCCACCCTCCCTTCCACGCTGCCCTTCCTAACTCAGCTGTCAGGGGCCGACCTTGAGAGATGGGTTTGCAGAGCCCTGGGCAGAGACACAACTCCCTTTCTCTTTGTGGAGTTACAGCGACTCGGAGCCCCGCTTCTTCCTTTGAAATCACACACCGCGTGCTACTACTATGTTGACTGAGCACTTCTTTAATTCCTCTTGTGTGTGTGTGTGTGTTTTTTAAATGCTGATATAATTTATGAGAAATGTTTCATGTTTTTAAGTGGCCTTAAGCTTATAGAGCAGCTAGAGTGTGTATGTTCGAAACGTGCCTGTTTTAAGCGGGTCCTGCAGATGATGGTCTGATACAACATGATGCTTATTCCCCAGTCCCAGTGAGGTTTCCAAACCCCCGCTTTCCACTCACATTAGTGGGCCTAGACGTTCCACAATTGAAACCTGCACAGGTTGAGAGTCACTGAGAGCACCTATACAATTGGGACTCTGACCCAGAACTTCCACTTAAGAAGGACAAGCGTTGAGAACATAGTGTGGCTTGGGGTGCCCTCACCATATGCAAAGCCAGATTAAAATCAAATGGGGGCCCTAACCAGTTTGGCTCAGTGGATAGAGCATTGGCCTGCGGACTGAAGGGTCCCAGGTTCGATTTCTGTCAAGGGCAGGTACCTTGGTTGCGGGCACATCCCCAGTAGGGAGTATGCAGGAGGCAGCTGATGGATGTTTCTTTCTCATCGATATTTCTAACTCTCTATCCCTCTCCCTCCCTGTCTGTAAAAAAAAAAATCAATAAATTTATATTTTTAAAAACCAAATGGGGAGAAGCACTCACTCAATGGCACAATAACAAGATGTGGGAGAAGGTGGCTGTAGAGGGATTTCTGCGGATGCTCCGATAAAATTCCTTGCACTCTTTGAAGGGAAGAAATACTGCTAGTTATCTAGTTATGGTCACCTAATGGTAGTCAGAAAATAACAAAGGTTTAAAGTTCAGAGCAAAGTTTCTCTAATTGCAGAAGGAGAAGGCAGGCAGCGGGCCTGGAGAAGAAAGACAGGAGAACATACCTCCAGACAGACTTTGTACAGTTACTTAGTCGTCCCATTCACAGCTGTTTTTTTCCCTCCTACAAACACAGAATTCCCCGCAGCATTCAGTCCGTGTATGTGTGCCAGTAATCAGAAAATATCTACTCGAAGAGACTTAGAACATCCATAAAACCCATTCAAATGTAAGGCCTCTCATTCTTAATTTAAGAAGGTAACATGAAGGAAAAGGAAAAAAAAAAGCAAGGAAATGGCAATGGTCTTATTTTAAGCCAAAAATTCATTGGATGAGTTTATGTCATACTTCAGGAGCCGGGCTCCTATATTTCTCCTGTTTTGGAAGGGATGCGAGGCAGCGGAAAATGCCACATCTTGCTGTTTCTTCTCAGGGGCACATGAGTTGAATGCTGTACCAGTTAGATGAGCATCGGAGGATCTTCTGTAAATTACCACAGAGTTGTTTAGTCAATTAACAAAAGTCTTTAGGGACTGTAAAGCTTGGTATAGCAACTTCACATCTAGGGATAAAGTAGAATTAAATAAATAAAGCCCGCATTTTCTTCTGTGTCTGGGCTCAGAGAATGTACCGAGCGCCATCTGCTGGTAATTAGTTTTTCAAAACTATTTTCTTACCAAACTATTACTTAGTTGAAAGCAAGACTTGGGAAGTATGCATCAGTACAGAGAAAGAGTTGTAAAGAAAATCAAAGGGTATTGATGTACTATAAATATTCCTCATTTCCCATTAAAGTGTTTTATTATAATCCATAGTATTTAATGAAAGAGTGATATGCAAATTGACCATCACTCCAACACACAAGATGGCTGTCCCCATGTGGTCAAAGATGGTCGCCCTATGTGGACACAAGATAGCCAGCATGAGAGGGCAGTAGGGAAGTACCAAGCCTGCAAAGGAGGGCAGTTGTGGGAGATCAGGCCACAGGGGAGGACAGTTGGGAGGGACCAGGACTGCAAGGGAGGGCAGTTGGGGGCAATCAAGCCTGTAGGGGAGGGCAGTTAGGGGTGACCAGGCTGGCAGAGGAGGAAAGTTGGGGGCAAACGGGCCTACAGGGAAGGGAAGTTGGGGGGCGGGATACCAGGCCTACAGGGGAGGGAAGTTAGGAGTGATCAGGCCTGTAGGGGAGGGCAGTTAGGGGCAATTAGGTTGGCAGGTGAGCCGTTAGGCATCAATCAGGCTGGCAGGGGAGTGGTTAGGGAGAAATCAGGATGGCAGGCAGGTGAGGAGTTGGGAACCAGCAGTCCTGGATTGTGAGAGGGATGTCCCAGATTGGAGAGGGTGCAGGCTGGACTGAGGGACACACACCCTGTGCACAAATTTCATGCACCGGGCCTCTAGTTATATAATAATTTTAAGGTTAATCTTATGATAGAGATCCAGCAATATTTCCAATAAGAAGTGAGTTGAGTTTCCATGTTTTAGAATAGACCATGAAAGTTTTACCTGTAGAAGTAATTATTGTTAAATTTTCTTTTTTCACTCAGATCATGGCAATAAAATATCAACCTGGTGCAACAACTTTTTTAAAAATTAAAAATGTAAAACACCTCAGTACCATATCGGTGTGTATGTGTGAATTTGGAAAAGCATGTAATGAGAATGAAAGTTTAAATCTTAATCACTTTTAATCATTAAATTATAATTTAAATTATGTTATAGTTTTTTTCTTATTTTGCAAGACATTATAAATCAACATTCTTAAATACACTCACTCTTATTCCATATCTTATTTGTTAATTTACAAAAATCTCTGTGGCCAAAAAATACCAAAGTCTTGTCAAAAGCCTCAAAGGTAGGGTGAGAAGGAAATCTACTACTTACATTAAGTACTTAATACAAACTGGTGTCTTTGAAGATTTTTGTTTACTTAAAATCTATATCCAATTTTTCTTCTAATATTTGCCAGCTCTGAATTTCAAGGAATATAATAAAACCGCCTGTGATTTTTTTCCTGCAGTTCCCAGGCACAAAATTAGGCCCATGGTCCCTCGTGAACTTTTTTGTCTGGACCCAGCCCAGAGAAAAACAGAGGCATGTGTGTCCATGTTGTACCTAATGGTCAATTGTAAAGTGCTCGTGAAGAAGCACTTTTAAAAACAAAATAAAAACATAAACATTACTTTATGGGATAATAAGGAAACTGGACAAGAATTGAAATCCCTGGAATTTGAACCCTTTAATAAAAGAAGTTGGCCATTGTTCACCATAATATGTAGTCTGCTATGGTCTCCTTCAGTAGAATTACTGACTCTTAGGGCAGAATAACATGTTCTGGAAAATGGAATAACCTGAAAGAAGAGACATCCTCTAGGCCAGCAATTGCCAATCCTTCAGACCTTCTGGACCACCAGTGGTTCTCGGACCACCAGTTAGCAACCGCTGCTCTAGGCAGCAAAGGGATATGAAGAAGAAAAAAAGTACAGTGGTACCTCGAGATACGAGTGCCCTAACATACGAGATTTTAGAGATACGAGCCGTCGAGCGAGCGATTTTTGCTTTGAAATATGAGCAACATTTGAGATAGGAGTCATCACTCAGATCTGCCTGCTGAACACGACCCACCAGTTTACCGCGACTCGAGCGTCTCATAGTTTCCCACGCCTCAAGGTTACAGAACGAATTAAACTCGTATCTCGAGGTGCCACTGTATGACATAAGGGCACTTCATTTGTGTGTTTAATTTTTAGGTTGTTTTTTTAAAAAAAATAAATAATGTATTTTGTGAAGAGTAAATATGCTTAAAAGTGGATAAACGTTGAGGAACCTTGGAATGATTTTGGCTCTTCAGAGACAGGTTTCCAGTTGGGCAGAGGACCTCTCAGCGCTCAGGGGCACTGGATCCGGCCAGCCCTCCGTCTGTGGCAGCAGATGACCAATGCAGGGGCTGCCGGACACACTTGGCACTGCCACCCAACATTTATCCACGTGGCCTGCCGGGCCCACCAGCCCTTCCACGCCCCGCAGAGGAGCGGGAGTCTGCACTTTTAAGCTGGCCCCCTGGAGAAGTGTAATGAGCCCCTCGGAGTGAAATGGAAATGGGAAAGGCAAAACAAAGACGCGTGATGGAAATGGCCAAGCTGAGGAAGGAATCGAGAGGTTCATTTCCTGCCCGGTGCTTGGGGGTCTTTCTTCCAGATACGGCCGTGGCTATTACACACAGAGCCCGGGAAGGAGGAAGGAAAGAAATTAAAAACGAACTCGTGTAATTTATTCCTCTGCCGAGCAGTAGGCACAATGTTTCATTTTCGTTCCTCTCCACCTAATTTCTGATGATTCCCAGGCTGGGCGAGAATGGAAATGAAGCCTACCCCACCGCCCGAGCCGTCATGAAAGCGTGCGGGATGCGCGCAGATTATTCATAAGCTTCCCGAGTTGTGTGTTTTGGTGGAGACTTCCTTCTGCTCCTGATTGCTGATGAAGGATGGTGTTTTAATAGGCAGATGGTAAAGACAATTACAGCGAGGGGCTCAGCTGGGACTTACATCAGTTTATTGCAAATTATTCGTTGATAAATGCCTTTGTTTACAAGCAGAGGCTTAAGCGGCTTGGTAATCGGTGTATCGGCTGCCAGGGGAATTTTGACAGATCGCCTTCGGGGTGGAGTGTCACCTCGTGGCCGGTCGTTCAAAATCGTGACGGCCACCGCCGTCCGATGGGCTTGACTCACGACCCCAGGGTGGGCTCTGCAAACCAAGGACTCGGCACTACGAGGAGCACGGATCCCAGGATGGCTGGGGAGACTCAGCCGGGAGCAGCCCTCTTCTTGCCGAAATCCCATATAACACACTGTATCTGTTTGCCTAAACCCGAGGAAGGCTGTCTGTTTCATGACTCCCCACACGTTAGCTCAGCTTTTTCCAGGCTGTTCTGAACATCTCACTCATGGAGCCAGAAATCCTGCATCCACTCCGCAGCAGAAATCTGGAACTGAGCACAATGGATGTTTACTTTTTTCCTGAAAAAGGACTATATGGGCTCCTTAAAAGGAAGAGGAAATTCTCTCGGTAGGAGCCATTTTCTTCCTTCCTTCCTCTTTTCCTTCCTTCCTTCCTTCTTTCCTTCCTTCCTTCCTTCCTTCCTTCCTTTCTTCCTTTCTTCCTTTATTCTTTAATATATTTTATTGATTTTTTTACAGAGAGGAAGGGAGATGGATAGAGAGTTAGAAACATCCATCAGGGCCTCCTGCACACCTCTCTTTGGGGATGTGCTGCAACCAAGGTACATGCCCTTGACTGGAATCGAACCTGGGATCTTTCAGTCCACAGGCTGATGCTCTATCCACTAAGCCAGACCATCTAGGGCTGGAGCCATTTTCTTAAAGGGAAAAATAAGTTCTGTGGGGAGAATGCACGCCAGGAGCCAAAAGAGCTGGTGGGGGTCTATTATAAGTCGGCCTGAAATGCCTCCTGTGATGGGAGGAGAGTTCAGGAAACCCCGTGGTGGAGCCAGGCTGGCACGGATGCCCTTGTCTCTAAAATGGGAGGATAGTATTTCCTCTTTGCCACACAGATCATTCCTTTAGATTAATGAGGATGCTCATGCTTCTTTGTTTCTGAGTTCCACTCAGACCAATATTACCTGTTGGATTGGTGCTTAAATAATAAAGCCTGTCATGTTTGAAATGACAAATAATTCATAGATGATGTTGCCAAGCTCATTTCCAAAATACTTACTGAAAGAGGGTGCTGTCATTTAGTGTTTTTGCAATATAGTATCATCAACATGGACTCGCTTTCTGCGTTGCCATAAAGACACCATTTGTAAGCCTGAGGAGTTAGAGATGTCTCAGGGATTCACATGATCGACACCTACAGACAAACTTTTCCAATCCATGCTAATAAAGTAAGTTTTGTGGGCTTAATCAAAACAGAAATATTTAAATAATCATTTCACAAAAGCTCCTATAATGCTATAATGGTCTTTTTTTTAAATACATTTTTATTGATTTCAGAGAGGGAGAGAGAAAAACATCAATGATAAGAGAGACTCATTGATTGGCTGCCTCCTGCGTGCCTGGAGATCAAGCCCACAACCCAGGCCTGTGCCCTTAACCAGATTGGAACCTGGGATCCTTCAGTCCACAGGCTGACACTCTGTGCACTGAGCCAAACCAGCGAGGGCTATCATGGTCATTTTTATGTGTACCTACTGGTATTCAGTGTTCATTATTTCAAGACATACACAGGAAAAAAAGCCCTGGCCTGTGTGGCTCTGTTGGTTGAGTGTCATTCCATCCACCAAAAGGTCTCCCATTGTATTCCTGGTCAGGGTCCATGCCCGAGCTGCAGGCTTGAACCCCAGTAGGGGGCATGCAGGAGACAGCCAGTCGATTTTCTCTCTCACGTGGATACTTCCCTCCCGCTCCCTTCCTCTCCTTAAAATCAATAAAAACATATTTCCTGGTTTTCAAAAAAAAAGCTTATTGAGCTAATAAAGTCAAAAGCCAGGTTTCATAGCTGGAATTACTTATACCCCATATCCTCTAAAATACTGACATAATACATGATGATCTTTGGAAATAGGAATCCATCTGATCAATTTTAAATCATAGATAATACAGATGTAAAAGAATTTTCTTCTGTTAGTCTCAGAAATATGGTTAAGTATGTCTATTCATTTATCTCCCTGGCTCCTGTTGTTTCTATTTCAGATTCTCAATTAAGAACCTCATATCATCAAAATAGAATATACCTTTTTCAAACTGGCACATGATTTAGTGAAGTTTATCATTTGAATGTTGGGTTAGCATAAGCTCAGTTAAAAAAAAAAAAAAAAAAAAACACTTGGGAGAAAACCAGAGTGTAGTTTTTATCCTCACTTCAACAATCAACACACAATATTCAGTTCCCAATTTTCCAGTTCTTAGGCAACTCAATGTTCTGTTCACATCGGAGGAAAGGATGCTTACAGAAGAGTTGAAGGATGAAAGTCTTGATATTTTAAATAGTAAATCGTGTTTTAACATAAAGAGCATAAAAAGTTGTTTTTCCATTTCTGTAATCAAGTTAATGAAGGATAAAGAGTATATTTGCCAAGTAGTCTTGCTATGTGTCCATCTCTCTCTCTTTTTTTAAAATATATTTTATTGATTTTTTACAGAGAGGAAGGGAGAGGGACAGAAAGTTAAGAGAGATTGATGAGAGACATCGATCAGCTGCCTCTTGCACGCCCCCTACTGGGGATGTGCCCGCAACCAAGTGCATGCCCCGGCCAGAATCGAACCTGGGACTCCTCAGTCTGCAGGCCGACGCTCTATCCACTGAGCCAAACCGGTTTCGGCTGTCTATCTCTCTTGATTGGAAAAGGCAAAGAAGACTTAAAAAAAAAAAAGAAGAAGAAGAAATAAGTTTGTCCTTTGGCCCAAATACCAATGGGACACTCCTGAGTTGCTGGCCAACTCGGAATGCTTCCCTCCCTCTCTCGGGAACTGCTAGGATGCTCTATACAAAGATGTCAGGAGCACCAGCCTGGGAAAGTTGAACGCCCCCAATGCCCTGCATTGCCTATAAGTACAAATGAAAAATGTTAAAGATAATTTAAAAACAGGAAAGACCTTTTGCAAAATGCATGTGATTTATTGCCGTGTATTGTGCAGATCTTTATCAATTATTCTCACTCCATTTTATTCAAAAATATTGTAAACTATGAGTTGGCATGTCGCTGCATACGGGGGAAAAAGGCATTAATCAACTCTAAATAAACAAGGGTCAGATCTATCTAACAACTCTGAAGTAGTTAATACATTTTCGAGCAATTTTGTTCTAGAAAAGAGGTCTAAAAGAGTAGTGCTTAATTATCTGGACTCCTCTGTGCTGGGCTCCCTTTTGATTGTATTAATGAAGCAGCTGGCCCATTGTTTCCCTTTAATTCCTCTATTGTTTTAAGAATATGTCACAGCTCTTTATTCTTTTATCAGGTGCTGTGCAGGAGGATCCGCACAATACCTCATATTCCTACTGTATTTGCCAATGCACAAAGAAACCTCCACGGCGATTTTCAAAGAAGGGGCACACATAATTTATAAGTTCTCTTCCTTGCACTACGCCACTGTCAAGAATTTCAACAGTATTGAATTTGAATTCATTATAAAATTTGGATTAAACCATGTGGCCACGTATAGATATACGTTCGGTGTTCATGTCAAAACCCTGAGATCTGGGCCAGTAACACGGGCGATGTTGAAATAGGGCATTTAGGTAGCTTTTAGGGAATTCATTCTGACCAATCGCTTCCCAGTTATGAAAAGGTTACGGGCATCGTGTTGGATTTTCCAATTTTTTTAGTAAAAAGTTAAAACAAAGAAATTACCAAATAAGTAAGTAGGCTAACAGAATTATCCGCCACCTCTAGAAACATAATGTTCTTGAGAGTAAGAGTGTGTGTGTGTGTGTGTGTGTGTGTGTGTGTGTTAAACAGCCTATTTATACTCTGAGAATGACTTTAAATTTACTTGTGTACCTAAGATGTATATGACTTCCTTGATAGACTACTATGCTATCTTTATCAGCTAAACTCTGATCATCCATTGACTGTCTTCTTGGTATACAGCTTAAGCAATATAGTATATAATATAACATTTTTCTGTTGGGGTTATTTTAAAATTCTGGTTCATTTCCAAATATCCACGAAATCTACAAAAAATAAAATCACCCGTGATAAAATCATCTTAAAGCTCTGATTCACATAGACTTTCCCTTTTTATACAAGTGGGTTTTTTTTCTTTGTTTTTGTTTTGTTTTTTCCTTTTCAAACCTTTGTATTTAGAAATTGTCCTATTGATTCCTCCCACCACCCCACCTAGAATTCCCAGTCTAATAAAGAGAAGACTTAGTGACTTAATGCTATACAGTGAACGTTACCAAGTTCAACTTTCAGAAACGCCCTTAGCATAAATGATGTGGCAAGCTCCTATGTCCTTTTGTACTGCTAGATGAGTGTGTGTGGGTTTTGTTTTATTTTTAGCTTAAAATGAAGTTTCAAACTGGTATCCCTATCTATGTGCTTGGGGCTCCTTCTCCTTCTCCCTATGGAGGTAGAGTCGTACAAAATCTAAATGTGACTTAATTGGTTCAATTTGCTACATATTTTTATGCTAAGCTTAGGTTCGTGTCTTGATAAGCTCAGATGTAGTTTAGCTCGAGGTTTACAGCTTCATGTTGCTTGTATTTCCTTATTTTTACAAAGCAAGCGTCTATCAATCACACAGATAAATTAGAGAGAAGCATGTATAGACATAACACATGGGAAAGATTTTTTCAGCGTGCTATGTAATTTATTAACCTGATTTTTACCATTGTAAGAAACGGCGAATTGCAGATAGCATGGGCGAAGTTAAATGCTTTTATTCTGGATACATTTTGCTTATACAGAACTCTATAGGTATGGTCGAACAATATAATTGAAGCTTTGTCAGCTCTGTAACCTAGCAACAGATAATTCTGTTAGGGTACTGAATTGCTCCTGGTTGACAAGTAGGGAGTATTTTTGTGTTTATCATGTTTGCTAATGATGGGATCCTTTCCAAAAGGCTTGTCTTAATCTTAATTAGAGTTTATCAGCGGAGGTCTGCATGACATTGTGCAGACACTGATTTCATAAATAATAAAAAGTGCAAGTGAAAAATTTGGCAGGATGGGGAGATACTGGAGGCCACTGCTTCTAGAAACAGGAGTGTGAATTTCCAAAATGTAATCGAGTTTGAACTGTGACTTTAGTCTTTATTATGGAAACTTGTAGTTCACTTCACTGCAGTTTTGACAGCAATTAGGAGGGAAATTTATAAGCTTCCTGTTAGAAACCATATCGCTTTGTACAGGAACTTTGATCATACACATTACTTAGACCAGCAAGTACATGGTGTTTCAAGAACGTCAAGGTCTTCGTCATTATTACTCTCTGTGCTACCTTGACAGTATCTGTCCTTTATTTGCGATGGGAGTGGTGTGTGGGTGTGGGGACTGAGGAGAGTGGCTGTGACTGAAGCATGAGAGGCAGACAAAGAGAGACTCCTAAAATAACCTTTATGTTTGGAGAAAGCCGGGGAGGCAGCTGGTAGCTGCTTTAGTGGTGCCCGAAGTCATTTGATAAAGACTTCATGCCCACCAAGTAGGCCTGGGATTTCATTGCTCTGGTTTGCACAATCAGATCATTTACAGTTTACGGGGATGACATATTATTGATGATTAGTTCCATATCTTCAAAATAATAAAGCAGCCGAGACTGGTTTGGCTCAGTGGATAGAGCGTCGGCTTGTGGACTGAAAGATCCTAGGTTCGATTCCGGTTGGGGGCATGTACCTTGCTTGCAGGCACATCTCCACTGTGGGGCGTGCAGGAGGCGGCTGATCGATGTCTCTCTCTCTCATCGATGTTTCTGACTTACTATCTCTCTCCCTTCCTCTCTGTAAAAAATCAATAAAATATATTTTAAAAATAATAATAATAAAGCATTAAACATTGTAAAACCAAACATTGTTCTCCCATTTTACTAAATTCCTCCCTGACTTATTTAATCGCTTGAAAGATGATGCTAAGTCAAGACATCATTCCTCTTTCTGGCTTTCTTCACCTTTTCACTCATTCCCATAATCCTCAACCATTAGTGGCCAGGGGGGGAATTCAAAGCTATTTTCAAAGTCATTTTCTGAGTATCAAAATGGACCTCCCCTCTGCTGGGTTGTTTGAATACATCTCTGAACTGTTTGATTATCAAGAGCCTTTTGGTTCACAGAGTCTCACTCTTTCTGTCCCATACAATCTGCAGGTGGTATACACTCATGCCAGCCAGTGATTCCTAACCCTAGAGGATCTTACGCCCGCTGGGAAGCTTCTAGAAAATAATGCAGCCCAAACTTCCCTCCTGGGGATTTTGATTTGATTGAGCTCGGTTGGGACCAGGAAATCCGTGTTGATTAAGAGCAGTCAAGATTGTCATTGATTAGAATTTTTATGCCCTTTTCATGTCCAGCTGAACTTCCCATTTAAATAGGAAATTGGGCACATGCTGCATTCATATTCAATATTATCAAATGATTTTAATATGGGTGAAGTGTTTAGAATAGTACTTGGCACATATGAAGGGCTTTCTGAGTGTTAGCTACTATAATTGTTTATTAGTCACGTTAGAAGATAACCCAGAGTTCCTTCCACATCACAAATATAGACATGAATCTCTAGGTTGTGTCTGTGCGTTTGCAAGCTCTATCTCAGAGCTGAGTCATCTTTCTTGACACTCATAAAGTGAACCATCTTATTTCTGATTCAGGGAGAGAACTGTGCTAATTGCTCCATCCGAGTCATCGCCATAACGTGGAAAGTAATGTAGTTAGTGAACGTCAGATGGCGCTGTGACTTGGGACACCTGGTTTTTCATCCAGACTCTCCAGCCAAACTGCCTCTTTCTAACCCCATCTCCCATGTCCTTTCATCTTCCTCCAGTTTCCCTCTAGCTGTGTGACCTTGAATAACTTACATTTCCAGCCCCGTGATCTCATCATAATGTGTGGTTGTTACTATTATTAGTACGTTGTTTGTAGAAGCATTAAATATTGCTTATGACTTGATGGTAATAATCTAGAGGTTATCTAGGCAAAGGCTGTCATTTTTACATGATGTAGGTGAAGCTAGTCTTCCAGATTACACAGTAACTGAAAATCAAGACTAGAACTAAAGTTTCATATTCTTCAGGCAAATGCTCCTTCTAGTTCATCCTTGGACTGAGGACAAGTAAGTTTTTATTTGTTTGTTTTTTGTGGGTGTTTATTTTTCACAAATAAATTTTTAGTGGTTTTGGTTGCCAGCTATGTTTCACAATGATCATGTTGTCTTTTAAACCAAAATCATTTGCTCTGGAATGAGAGCACTTAAACGTATGAAATTGTCATATGTGCACCCAACACCGTTACATAATTGTAATTGTGTTCATAGCAATACATCATGAGTGTAGATTAGTATATTGAATAGCCTCTTGGTGTAACTCAAGGGCACTAAACGTACTACTCATATGAAAGCTACAGAAAGCATTGCTTAGGATTTTTAGGTTTCCTGTCCATAGAGAGTTGACAGGAACTAGCACTCAGAATACAACAGAAACCCAAATCAATAGACTAACCGGAACACACAATTTTCAGGTCCAAAATGTATTCAAATAAAAACGGTTAATGTGGCCAAATAAAATAGACTCCATCTCAGCAGCAACTTCATTGTCCCACTAGGGACTGAGCTTTCAAGTCGTTTGATAAGTAGCTTAAGGAGGAAAACCGGGAGGGGAGAAGACCCGGCCCTTGCTCTGTTTTGAACCATCTCATATGGAAAACGTTTTATAAAAGCAATATTCCCCTCCTTAGCTCTGGCAATGGTCTGGGTTCCCAGTGGATGTTTTTTTAGTGAATAAATGTTATTGTCATTTTTTTCCCAATGTCTTTATGGCGGTAAAAAATGCATAGGACATAAGATTTGCAATTTTAATTATTTTTAAGTATACCGTTCACTGGCATTAAGTGCATTAACATGGTTGTGCAAACCTGACCACCAGCCATCTCCAGAATTCTTTTCATCTTGCCAACTGAAACTCTGTACCCATTAAGCAGTAACTCTCCATTTATACTTTCTGGCCCTTTGATTTTGAATACTCTAAGTATTCTAAGTGGTACCTCGAGATACGAGTTTAAAACAATGAGACGCTCGAATCGCGGTAAACTGGTGGGTTGTGTGCAGCCGACTGATCCGCGGGATTACTCCTATCTCAAATGTTGCTCGTATTTCAAAGCAAAAATCGCTTGCTTGACGGCTTGTATCTCAAAAATCTCATATGTTAGGGCACTCAAATCTCGAGGTACCACTGTATAAGGAGGAAAATATAGTATTTGTCTTTTGGTGACTGGCTTATTTCCCTTAGCGTATTGTCCTCCAGTCTCTTTTTCTCTATTTTGTAGCACTGTCAGAGTTTCCTGCCTTTTTAAAGCTGAATAATATTCCATTGTGTGTGTGAATATGCCACATTTTGCTTATTTAGGCTTCTGTCACTCGGGTTGCTTCTGTGTTTGAGCAATTTTTAATACTCCAGCTCTTGAACATGGGTGTGCAAATAAATGTCTGCTTTTAATCCTGCTAGGCCGTAATTCTATGTGTCAGTTGGCGAGGGAACGCCACACTGTTCCACAGTGGCTGTGCCATTTGACTCTCATCGGCTGTGCACAGGCTTCCAATGTCTCACGTCCTTGTCGCTACTTGTTATTTTCTGGGTTCGGTTTGGTTGGATAGTGGTGCTCTCATTTTAAAGCCACATTTACTCTCCTGTGATTTGTTCCCATTAGCATGAGGTCAGTCAGGGAAGACCCCCAAATAGATAAATTATCCATATGATTTTGCTTGCACTCAGATTGCTTCTTAGTCGAGATGAATACCACTGCCTCCATTCACTGTAAATTAGAATTGGCCACATGTCCCCTCGCTCAGAAAGCAGTAGGAACCGGGTTCCCCTGCCTCTTCAGCTCCAAGTTAATTGCTAGGAACTGTTTCTAACCAGTCAAGATGCAGATTGTGATTTACAAAGGGATGTAGCCTTCCTCCTTTTTTTTCCTGAAATGAGTTAGCTCTTACCAGGATAACTTAAGTGCATTTGCTCATGGAATTCATAGGTGTCCCTTTTCTCTCTGGTAAGATTTCTTGGATTCAGCAAGGCAGTGAGAAATGAGAATAATGGCCCCAATCAGACCAAACCAAAAGGATAATGGTTAACAATTATATAGCACTTAATACATGCCAGGTGCTATTCTTAAGCTTTCATATATATTAATTAGCTTATTTAATCCTCATAATAACAGCGTAAGTTCAGTACTATTATCATCAGCCCCGTTTTCAAGGGGGGGGACACGGATGGGCAGGATGCGAAGGTGACAAGTTCAAAGTCACTTAGTAAGTGGCAGAGCCAAGATCTGCCCCTCAGCCATCTGGCTGCATTGTCCATACCTCTTCTATATAGGCTTCTCTCCCTCACTGACTTTCTATCCCTCTCCCTTCCTGTCTGTAAAAAAAATCAATAAAATATATTTTTAAAAAAATGTTGCTCGTATTTCAAAGCAAAAATTGCTCGCTCGATGGCTCATATCTCAAAAATCTCGTATGTTAGGGCACTCGTATCTCGAGGTACCATTGTAAATAAATCAGGGCCAAAGCGAATCTGTTCCTCCTCTTTGGTTTCAAGATCCTTTAGAGTCGGAGTGAAATAAAAAGTGAGGTTGTTTTTCTAGTCTTTTAGGATGTTTGTGTCTCACGTTGAAACTTTCACCCTCATTTGAAATCAGTAATCCTAGCTTTATTTCTTCACAAAAATCTATTGTCCACAGAAGGTGTTTTGCTCCTTTACCTTTAAGACTTCATCAGCTGGTTTAATTACTTGTCCAAGTTTCCAGTAAAAAAAAAAGTGTCCCCCTCCTTCTGGGCAACTCTGCCATGTCATATGCTGTTGTTATCTCTCCCACCAGATTTTTACCACAAGTTGTTTAAAAACTATAATCTTTTTGAGGGTGGGGGAAAAAATGAAGTGCAGTTGAAGAGACAGCAAGGCTGAGAGATAAACAGAGCAATATTACTTATCAGAATGGGTACGATTTTTGCCTGCTTAATGAGTACAATATATAGCCTTGCAATATATACACAAGGAAAAAAAATAGCTTTATAACATATCAAGTATGCCACGTTATTCCAGCCATAACTGTAGAGGATACGTATCTAGGCCTGAGAGTGTAGATAACAAAATATAAGTGCTTTGCCTGTCTAAACATGTTAAATAAATGAGCATTTGCTATCGCATTCCAATACATGAGAAGATGGCCTTGCATAGTTAATTTTCTTTTTAATGCACCACACGTGATCGTTTGAAGCACAGAGCCAGAGTCTATCTTAGTGTTTGAAGAAAGAGTTCTTTTTGTTTAAACAAATCTTTATTTAAAGAAGCCTTTTTGAAAAGGATCTTTGGCCTATCTTTTTTTCAGGAAGTTCAATCAGGGTGAATGGAGATAAAGAAGCCACATTAATAAGGAACATTATATAAGTAAAAAAATCACTCAGCCAGAAAAAAAAAAAATGTCAACAGACATAAAGGGTGTAAAACTAACGGAATTTTGTCTTAACGTTCTAGATTTTAGGAGCTTTTATTTACTTGTTTTGTAGTTTGGGGTGATCTGGTATTGCTATAATCAAGTATTTTGGGAAGAGCGTGGGGGAGGGGAGTGGGGCAAGAGAGAGCTGGAGGGAAATAACTTATTACTTCTATAAGGTACAGGAAGAGTAACTTCAGAAACTCATCTGAGGTAAATGTTTGCAGTTGATCCCTACCATGCTTATTCTTAGCAAGATACCATGTCGTGATTAAGGCAAGCCCAGAAGACAGAGTTGACAAAACTCTCTAGAGATTATGTCAAGACTTGTTTCTTAGTCTTCTCTTACTATTGACCACTAAACAGTTCATTTAATGCAAGGAGTACACTTTTTTTAAAAAAATATATTTTACTGACTTTTTTTTACAGAGAAGAAGGGAGGGGGACAGAGAGCTAGAAACCGACGAGAGAGAGACATCAACCAGCTGCCTCCTGCACACCTCCTACTGGGGATGTGCCCACAACCAAGGTACATGCCCTTGACCGGAATCGAACCCAGGACCCTTCAATCCACAGGCAGACACTCTATCCACTGAGCCAAACCGGTTTCGGCAGGAGTACACTTTTTAACATGGTAGGGAAGAGGCGTTCAGCTGTTGTCCTGATCAAACGCTCCCCTCACCCCACCCCAGTTGAAACTGATGTGAAAACCATGAGAAGATGCTATTGACATATCAATCTAATTACAGCAGGCTGGAGCATTCTATGTCAATTCTACATTCTTTTTTTTTTCTTCTTAACAGGGGGTCAGCTTTGGTGCACAACGACGAAGGCCATCTCTGAGGGTGAAGAGCTCATTGCCTTTGTGGTGGATTTTGACTCAAGGCTCCAAGCTGCCAGTCAGATGTCTCTTACAGAAGGGATGTACCCTGCCCGCCTGCTGGACTCAATTCAGTTGCTTCCTCAGCAAGCCGCCATGGCTTCTATTTTGCCCACAGCTATTGTCAATAGTAAGTACAGTTGCTTTGCGGTGGGGAAGGTATTTATAGGGAGAAAGAAGTCTACTGACAGGCAACCAGGTACATACTCTACATTTCAATTTTTCTTCTCTCTAAATCTGTGTGTGTTTGCTTCTCATGTGAGTCTAAGAAGAATACTTTCATTCATTCATTCATTTCAGGTTTTGGATTCCTGAATGTCACACACAAAAAGCTGACTTTCGAAACCACTTCAACAACATTCAGCTTTCTTGATGTTTTTACAGTAGGATGATGGTGGTATTCTTTAAGGATAGTAGAATTAAAAACTTAAAAAGAATGCAATTCAAATTTTGATTAGATAGCCCAGCCATTGTGAGCCTAGCCATTGTGCCTTAGTGGTTGAAGAGGTCCCCTGTTCTACTCTGGGTCAAGGCACATGTGTTGAGGGCTCTATATCCAGTAGGGGGCATGCAGGAAACAATTGATTGATGGTCCTCTCATCCATGTTTCTCTCTATCCCTCTCTCTCTAAACTAATATATATATATATATATATATATATATATATATATATATATATATAATTTTTATTAGATATACTAATGGAGAGGAAGTTTAGCCTGGATAAATCAAGACAGCATATATATATATATATATATATATATACACACATATATATATATATATACACACACACACATATACACATATATACATATGTGTGTGTATATATATATATATATATATATATATATATATTTAGAATGCTTTATATGGAGACTTTTTAAATATGCCCTGGCAAATATCCTTTTATATTTGTTAAAATGACTATTGAACTTAGGTTGTATTTCTTGAACATGCAAAGTGACACTCTATGTAACAGAAAATCAGTGACCTAGGAGACTGAAGATCTGTGCTATATACTCAGCCCTACTTTTATCTAGTTCTTTGAGAAAACATGAGTAGCAGTTATATCTGAAGAGGAGAAAGCCAGTAAGTAAGTGAAATATTACATTTAGTCAAAAATGTCCTTGAAAATCCCTGAGACTCTGAATGATGCAGGATGGAAACCTAGAGACTGCAATGTTGTCTTGATATGAATATATCCTATCTAATAAAAGATTACTATGCAAATTAGCCATCATTCCATTATACCCATAAGCCACGCCCACAAGCTAATCAGGAGAGAGTATGCAAATTAACCCAACCAAGATGGCTGCAGCCAAAGAGAGAGCAGAAGTGAGGTGTGGAGGAAGTCAAGTTTTCCACACACCCTGGCTGGCCTAATCCTCCACTTCAGGCTACAAAGTTTCAGTTGTAGAAGATAAATAAATCCCAGAGGCCTCCATTTGGGTCGTTGGGGAGTGTGACTGGCCTGAAAACCACCACAGGCCCCTCACCCAGGCTGCCCCATGCCCCAAGGGAACCCCCACTCTGATCCAGAACACCCTTCAGGGCAAACCAGCTGCTCCCCTCCCTTGTACCAGGCCTCTATCCTATCTAATAAAAGAGTAATATGAAGATTGACCATCACCCCAACACACAAGATGGCCACCCCCATGTGGTCAGAGATCCTGCCAGCATGTGTACATAAGATGGCCACCACAAGATGGCCAGCAGGGGAGGGCAGTTGGCAGGGACCAGCCTGCGAGGGAGGGCAGTTGTGAGTGATCAAGCCTGTAGGGGAGGGCATTAGGGGTGACCAGGCTGGCAGAGGAGGGAAGTTGGGGGTGACTGGGCCTCAGGGAAGGGCAGTTAGGAGGGACCCAGGCCTGTAAGAGAGAGCAGTTAAAGAGGACCAGGTCTGCAGGGGAGGGCAGTTAGGGGCAAACAGGCTGGCAGGGGAACAGATAGGCATCAATCAGGCTGGCAGGGGAGTGGTTAGGAGATGATCAGGCTGACAGGCAGAAGTGGTTAGGGACAATCAGGAAGGCATGCAGGTGAGCAGTTGGGAGCCAGCAGTCCTGGATTGTGAGAGGGTGGGATCAGGCCTAAATGGGCAGTCAGACATTTCTTGAGGGGACCCAGATCAAAGAAGGTGCAGGCTGGGCTGAGGGACCACCCCACCGCACATGAATGAATTTGATGCACTGGGCCTCTAATATATATACAATTTACATATATAGATTCAGTAACAATTATATTCTTGCTGTAATAGCATCCTTTAGGATAAAGGTATTCTCAAGTGTATGTGGGAATTGGTCTACATCCTACAAGAGGATCCAGAGGATCCAAACCAAGCTATAATTTTTGGATTTCCTTAATATAAATGTAGTTACTTTCTTTAATGAACCTTTGCTTTGACTCATATAGTGAGGAGAGTGAAATAACAGAGGCCCAACTTGATTTTGAGGCCGAAAGGTTTGTTTCTAGGGACACTAGGAGTGCCTCATGTGATTGTGAAACTCCAAGGTGTGAATGTTAATTGTAATCATATTTAAGATTATACTCGGTTTGCTTTCTGTAGCAAGATAACTTTTAATCCCAAATAAATCAGCATAGATGCATACCGCCTTCATTCTCATTCTGAAATTATTAGCTAATCAAACTCATCCTGCTTAAATGGATACTTTATCAAACAATGTGTCCTTCTTAATAGTGTAAATCAGTGGTTCTCAACTCGTGGGTCACAACCCCTTTGGGGGTCAAACGACACTTTCACAGGGCATCGCCTAAAACCATCAGAAAACAGACACTTACATTATGATTCATAATAGTACCAAAATTACAGTTATGAAGTAGCAATAATTTTATGGTTGGGGGTCACCACAACATGAGAAACTGTATTAAAGGGTCGAGGTATTAGGAAGGTTGAGAACCACTGGTGTAAATGCAACTAACTTGGTGAGAGAGGCTAAATAATAGACAGCGATAGCATATAATTTTGTACATAATCTTAATTTGAAATTCTGCATTGCACTTGCCGTCCTGATTTTTCATTCACTACAATTTGATCCTTAGTTTCCTCCTCATCTCCTCAACACCATTGCCTTCACTCTTATGGGTTTCACCAACTATAATTTCCAAATCACAAATCAGCTCTTTCTGCCAAGTTTTAAACCTCCGTTGCAACCTCTCCCAAGTTCCTCTGTGTTTTTTACAGGAATTTTAAATCCTTTATATAAATAATGTGACCGTGTGTCCCAGGGTTCCTGGATTAGTCCCAATGATATTACCTGGCACCCCTCTGACTGGTGCCTCCTTTCAGTACAGAATGGCCAGGTCTGCTCAACACAGTGCCAGTGTGTGTCACACAATATGTGCTCTGGCCTTAACTCATCACTCTCCATCCTCTGTTCCCTGAGAAAATGAATGGCACAGAAATGCTAAGAGGAATCCTAGAAACTGAGGAGGTACCTTGCACTCTGCCCTCACATCTAATTGCAAAGCAGTGGTCATTGCTTCCAGTCAGTTCTACTTCCTAACTATAACTTTTCTCCCTCCCTCTCTGCCCCATCGCCATTGTGGCATATGGAAGTGTTAACACTAGATCCAATCTCAGGCCACCCACTTATGGGATCTGGAGCGAGTACCTCGACCTCCGTTTCCTCACCTATAAATGGATGAAGGGGAAAAACACGCACAGGGAGAAAACGTCCATGAGTGACTACATGAAAATGTCTAGCATAGCATGACTTTATAAATATTACATGACTTCAGCTACAGCACAAACTCTCATCTTTCTCTTAGATTCCTGCAGTTACCTCCTACCAGTCATAAATCTTCCTTCCCAACTCAGTACCTTCGAAACTCGACTCTTTCGATTCTATAATATCTGATTCTGTCATTCTCTTGCTTAAAGTGATTCAGTGATCCTCCATCACCACTGAGATAAAAATTTAACTTCTTATGAGAGCTTATACAGTCTTTGATAGTCCAGCCCTTCTACAACTTTCTGCCACCTCACCTGTCCCAATTCCCATCATGCCCCGTGCCTAAGCAACACAGCCTCCCAGCCTTCACCCAAGCCTCTCTCAGGCTACCATCGCTTTCCATAGGCCAGTGGTCGGCAAACTCATTAGTCAACAGAGGGGCAAACTGCAGCTCGCAAGCTGCATGTGGCTCACAAGCCGCAGTTTGCCGACGATTGTCCTAGGCTGTTCCTTGGACAAGAGGACCTAGTCCTCTTCCTCCTCTGACTGATTTCATTCTTCACAAGTCAAATGAGGCAAGCATCATCTTCCTTCTAAATCCTCATCTGACTCCTCCTCCCTCCACCAGATGCGCTCTCTCACAAACCCAGTGTCTTTTCTCCATGCCTAATGCACCCCTTAAATACCTAACTCCATCATAATCCTCATCACATGCTCATTTCAGTATCTGACCATTTGTTCACCAACCCCAGGAGACCTGAAGCTTCAAGGACAGCTGTGTGGTCTTTCACTTTCACAGCCAACCCAGCCTAGAATCTGGCACATAGTAGGCTCTCTGTAACTAATTTATTAAATGAAAAGATGGTGTCAGGGGTTGGCATCAGGGCTAACTTTAATCCGGCCATTAGATCCTTACATTATAATCAATCAGAGAAACCAATCCACCTTTCTATCTATAAGTGCATGTATTTCTAAACCGTAAGTGCAATGTAAACAATTTAAAAATGAATCTCTTGTGTTTTTATTGAATGTTGGTGTCTTCTACCATACCACTTTCTAAACACACCGTGGGAAGGTAAATTGCATGGAGCATACCATTCCTTAGTCTCGTTCTGCGGAACAGCATTCACAACTGCACGACCCTCACGCACTGTCCAGTTGCCTAATTCAGAACCTCAGAGCAGTCTCTGAGACAGATGGAACCAAATGCTCTTCCACCCCCACGTGGGCAGCCGCTAATGCGTCCCTGTGTTTTTGTCTCCAGAGGATATATTCCCTTGCAAGTCCTGCGGCATCTGGTATCGGAGTGAGCGGAACCTGCAGGCCCATCTGATGTACTATTGCAGTGGGAGGCAGAGGGAAGCTGCGCCCGTGTCAGAAGAAAGCGAAGACAGTGCTGCTCAGACTTCCAGCCTGTGTCCCTTCCCACAATGCACCAAGAGTTTCTCAAATGCCCGAGCTCTAGAAATGCACCTGAACTCACACAGTGGTAAGTGCCTCCCATTTCCTCTTTTGCTCTAGAGCAGTGGTTCTCAACCTGTGGGTCGCGACCCCTTAGGGGGGTCGAATAACCTTTTCACAGGGGTCGCCTAAGACTATTGGAAAACACCTATTTCCCATGGTCTTAGGAACCAACACACCGCTCCTCAGTGTAGCAAAGTGTAGCAGTTAGTTTACTGTTGTCATATGAAGACTGTTACCCATGCTACACCACAATTCAAGACAAAATTTCATTTATTTGTAATTAGAAATAAATATTTCACAATATATAATTACATGTTTTTTTTGTGATTAAGCACTATGCTTTAATTATGTTCAACTTATAACAATGAAAATACATCCTGCATATCAGATATTTACATTACAGTTCATCACAGTAGCAAGATTACAGTTATGAAGTAGCAAAGAAAATAATTTTATGGTTGGGGGTCACCACCACATGAGGAGCTGTCTTAAAGGGTCGCGGCATTAGGAAGGTTGAGAACCACTGCTCTAGAGACTCCATTCTTTACATACATGCATGCATACGTCTACAGTCTAACTATATCTACAAATAATATTCAAACCTAACTGGTTGGACCAGCTAGCTGGTTATGTCATTTATTTTCTACTCAAAGGACTTCTTGGGTCTGAATTCTTTTCTAATAGCTACTGTCCTCTGATTGCAGGCCAAATCATGCTTTTTTTTTTAACTGAAGTAAAATAGGATCCTTGTCATTAATATTCATTGGTTTAAGTGTCAAGTGATCTTTGCAAACTGAACATACTGTTATCCACATGGCAGGAAAAAAATAGGTATATAAAAAGAAGTCTTTGCTGGATTGGAATAAAGCTATTATTTTGAGAGGTCTAATTAAAATCACACTTGAGAAAAATTAACTTTTAAATATGGATCTATAAAATGCTCTTGACTTCCAGAATGTACATCATAACAGCTTAGTTGATTTTTTTGACATAAAATCACTTTCAGTCCTGTTTTTAAATTCCTTAAGAAAAAATAGGCTGAAAAAACAAGAATGTTTTTGTTTTAAGCCCACTCTTAACAGCAAGGTTGCAACTATTTCCATTTATTTTGGAACTGTATGCCCAATTGTTGTTAGTATCATCACATAGTATTCAAATTTTCCTATTTTTTTAATTGAAACTAATAGAATTATATTAACTTTAAATATCTCCAGGAACATTCTTGAGTAGAGCCAAACAAGTTTTGGGAATCACAGTTCTTCAGCATCTATAACACAAAACTTGTAGGCTATTTCTGGGTGACTTTCTTCAATGTTTTTGCTGCGGGTGAATAAATAAAAAACTAAAGTTGGTGCTGAGCTGTAAACAAACTAGCTCCAACCTCCAGTGTTCTAGTACAGCACAAGCTTTTGTCTTGAACCTGTAGAAATAGTTTCCTTTCTACTCATTTTCTTCCCTTTCTCTACAAATGAGCTGTCTTCATGTAGGTGATAAAGCAGGGGAAGTAGAAACAGGTTTCTGGTCTCAGATGGTAAGTCATATACAAAACAAAAGCAAAAGGATCTTTTCAGCTGGATAGAAAAACAAGTATTGGATTACTTAAGGAGAAAGAGAGAGACAGGGATAAGAAATTCTTTTTTATAACTATATGACCAGGTTTCTCTGCCATGTCTTACCTTCCTGTATAATAAAAGCCTAATAGGCTAAGTGTGTGGTCGACTATTCAACCAGTCAAAGCATAATATGCTGATGATACGCTAAGGTCCCTCAACTGCTCACTATGATGTGCACTGACTACCAGGGGGCAGATACTCGACAGGTAGGTTAGCTGCTGCTGGAGTCTAGCCAATCAGGTCTGAGCGAAAAGGGCTGGACACACCCTGGAACCCTCCTGCTGTCCCTCCCCAACTAGCCAACCTCCTACATCCCTCCCTGACCCAGATCACCCATTATTGGGGTCCCTTGGCTTGGCCTGCACCCTCTCCCAACCCAGGACCCCTTGGGGAATGTCAGAGAGCCAGTTTTGGCCCGATCCCGCAGGCCAGGCTGAGGGATCCCACTGGTGCATGAATTCATGCACTGAATCCATGGGCTATTAGTATAAATAGAAAAGACAATTCTCATTTTAGTCTAGAGCAGCGGTTCTCATCCTCTGGGTCGTGACCCCTTTGGGGGTCAAAGGACCCTTTCACAGGGGTCGCCTAAGACCATCGGAAAATGCAGACATTTACATCACGATGCATAACAGTAGCAAAATTTCATGGTTAGGGGTCACCAGCACATGAGAAACTGTATGCAAGGATCTGGGCCTTAGGAAGGTTGAGAACCACTGGTCTAGAGTATAGAGAGAATGAGCCAAGCCTGATTTAATCATAAACCAACAAATGAGGACTAGAGTTAACTTTAGTGAGTAAAAGTGCCTGGGTCTCAATTCCAGTGCATTGGGGGAAGGATCCCCAACTCCACCACCGAGCAATTATTTAGAAACAAATTGGGTGTCCTGCAATTCGACTCAATTCTGACACTATCCATCCAGGGATAGCATCCAATCCCACAGGTTAAGGACTCAAGACAGCCACCCCAGTTCAGATGTTAATTGCAAATCCAGATTATTACCTGTGCATCTGACCAACTGGTGGCTATAAATCAGATTGCCAAGACCCCTTCCTTGGGTTTGAATAATTTGTCAGAGTCGCCCAGGAAACTCATTTATTCACTAGATGACCCATTTATTATGAAAGGAAATAACTCTAGGACAGACAGATGGAAGAGGTGCATAGGGCAAGGTATGGGGAAAGGATTAGGAGTATTTTATGTCTCCTCAGAGTATGCATTCTCTCCTAATCTACATGTTCACCAACCCTGAAGCTCTTTGAACCCAATCCTTTTAATATTATATGGAGGTTTCATTACATAGACATGATTGATTAAATCACTGGCAATTGGCTGTTGAATTTATTCTCCAGTCCCTCAACCCCCGTCCAGGAGTTTGGGGGTGGGGAAGACTAAAAGTTTCAACCTTTTAATCATAGATTTCCTTCCTTCCGCTGCCTCCCTCCCCCTTTCTCTCACTCCAACAAACCTCCCATCCTTTGGTTACCAAAGGTCACCTCATTAACATAACAAAAGATGCCTTTGTCACTTTTATCACAGGAAATTTTAAGGATTTTACCAGCTGTGGGCCAGGACCTCGGTACAAAGGCCAAATATATATAAGAAATAAATCAATAGCACAAATTGTTGCTGGTGGAAATGGGTTCTTGCAGTGTCACAGGAAAGAAATTTCAAAGGGCACCCACTTGGGAGAAGTTTAAAGGGAGAGGCAAGATTTAATGGGGTGAAGGGAAATGATACACCCTAGGGACAGAGAGGGTGGGCAGGGTCTGGCAGCAGCTGCTCCCAGATGCTTGATAATCCTCCTTTTAGTCTTCATTTTTGGAAGGAACAGGATTGCTTGGAAACTATCTAAGCTACTTCCTGAGTTTTTTTCCAACCCAACCAGTCCCTTTCCTGAACCATCTGATTCCAATCTGATTCTTTTCCCAGTTAGGCTCTGTCACCATTTTGGCTCCTACTGTGCAGTCCCAAAGATCTGCTGCCTCATCTGATTTCTACTGTCATGCACTTACCTCCCCCTGCGCCATCTTGGTTTCTACTTCACATGTACCTAGCAAATGAATTTCCCCTGCTGTTTGTTTGTTTTTTTAAGTATGTTTTTCTTGATTGCAGAGAGGAAATGGGAAAGGGAAAGGGAGAGAAAAACATCAATGGTGAGAGAGAATCATTGATTGGCTGCCTCCTGCATGCCTCCTACTGAGGATCGAGCCTGCAACCAGGAATCAAACTGTGACCTTCTGGTTCATGGGTCAAAGCTCAACCTTTTAGCCACCATGGCCGGGCTCTGCTGTGGCTCTGATCCCTTCCTTGGCAATCCTGGCTAATGACCTGTAACCAGTTCTTCCTGCCCACTTCTCTGGAGGATGCAATAGTCCCCTGAGGAACCTGGAATACTGTAACTTCCTAGTGAATGAGGCTTAACGTCAGAGTCAGCTCCCTAGTAGATTCGGTTTCCTATCGGATGCAGCTCCCTAGTTTATGAAGCTTCATGTCTGACTCCCTTTGCTTCCTCCCTTTATTAATAACTAGCTAACTATTTACACCAACACCAGGACATTCTGAAAGCTTTCAATCCCTTTCCCGTTGCATTGAAGACCTCAGGTGGCTGTCAAGGTTCCCGCCATGACAAAAACCAGCCTCGGAAGCGCTCAGTCTTCTTATTTTGTGTATGTCTCTCTCTCTCCAGGAGTGAAAATGGAAGAGTTCCTTCCCCCGGGCGCCAGCCTGAAATGCACCGTCTGCAGCTACAACGCCGACTCGGTGATCAACTTCCACCAACACCTGTTCTCCCACCTCACGCAAGCTGCCTTCCGCTGCACGCACTGCCACTTCGGCTTCCAGACCCAGAGGGAGCTGCTGCAGCACCAGGAGCTCCACGTGCCGGGAGGAGGCAAACTGGCCCGGGAAAGCGACCTGGAGCACTCGCCCGGCGGCGCGGAGGACGGCGGCCTGCCGCCGGCCGCGGACCTGCTGGCCAGGAGCGAGCTGCCGCAGGGCCAGAAGGCCATGCAGACTAAAGACGCCAGCTCGGACACGGAGCTGGACAAGTGCGAGAAAAAGACCCCGCTCTTCCTCTCCAACCAGAGACCCGAGCTGCAGCCGACGACCCCAAACAAGCAGGGCTTTTCCTACACGAAAATCAAGTCCGAGCCGTCGAGTCCCAGACTCGCCTCCTCTCCCGTGCAGCCCGGCCTCGGGCCCTCCTTCCCCGTGGGCCCTTTCCTCTCCCAGTTTGCTTTCCCCCAGGACATCACGATGGTCCCTCAAGCTTCCGAGATCCTGGCCAAGATGTCGGAGCTGGTGCACCGGCGCCTGAGGCACGGCAGCAGCAGCTACCCGCCCGTCATTTACAGCCCGCTGATGCCCAAGGGGGCCACCTGCTTCGAGTGCAACATCACCTTCAACAACCTGGATAATTATCTCGTGCACAAGAAGCACTACTGCAGCAGCCGGTGGCAGCAGATGGCCAAGTCCCCCGAGTTCCCCGGGGTGGCCGAGAAGATGCCCGAGGCCGTGAGCCCCAACGCGGGCCAGACCTCCCTGAACCTCCTCAACGCGGCCGCTCACGCCGCCGCCGCCGCCGAGGCCGAGAACCCGCTTCTCCCGACCTCCTGCATCAATGCGTCCGCCGTTTTGGATCTGATGGGGCCCAACGGCAAGAGCCACCACGACAAGGAGTTTCCTGCTCCAGCCAAGAAGCTCTCCACCTCCTCCGGCAACAGCAGCGTCGAAGATAAGATGAACGGGAAACCCGTCGAGGCCAAGAACCCCAGCGGCGGGGCCTTGGTGGACGGGGAAAGCGACCCCACCAAGACCACCTGCGAGGCCTGCAACATCACCTTCAGCCGGCACGAGACGTACATGGTGCACAAGCAGTACTACTGCGCCACCCGCCACGACCCGCCGCTCAAGCGGGCGGCGTCCAGCAAAGTGCCTGCCATGCAGCGGACCATGCGCACCCGCAAGCGGAGGAAGATGTACGAGATGTGCCTTCCCGAGCAGGAGCCGAGGCCCCCGCTGGTGCAGCAGCGCTTCCTGGACGTGGCCAACCTCAGCAGCCCCTGCGCCTCCGGCCCAGAGCCCGCGGCTGCGGCGGCCGCTGCTGCAGCCGCCGCAGCCGCCGCCGAAGGCCTGGGCGAGTGCTACCACCCGCGCTGTGACATCTTCCCAGGCCTCGTCTCCAAGCACCTGGACACGTCGTCGTCCTCGCCGTCGCCGCTGACCCTCACCAAGTGCGTGCCGGTTTCCAAATGCGACGCCTCGCAGCAGCATCAGCACCAGCACCACCAGCATCAGCATCACCCCCACCATCACACGCCCGGCGCGGGCGCCTGCCTGGAGATGGACGTGCCCATGGACCTCAGCAAGAAGTGCTTGCCGCCGTCGGAGCGGACGAGCGCGTCCCCCAAGCGGCTGCTGGACTACCACGAGTGCAGCGTGTGCAAGATCAGCTTCAACAAGGTGGAGAACTACCTGGCGCACAAGCAGAACTTCTGCCCGGGCACCGCGCACCAGCAGCGCCACGACCTGGGGGCGGTGGGCGCGCTGGACGGCGGCAAAGGCGGCTTCCCGCACGCGGAGGGCGAGCGCGGCAGCCCCGACGACCTCCTCGGGCTCGGCTATGAGCGGGCAGGCGGCGGTCTTAAGGGCGAGAAGAACGGGAACCCCAAGCAGCAGCCGCCTCCGCCGTCGCCCAACGGGAACCTCTTCTCGTCCCACCTCGCCACGCTGCAGGGCCTCAAGGTGTTCAGCGAGGCCGCGCAGCTCATGGCCGCCAAGGAAGAGGGCAAACAGCACCTGTTCCTGCCGCCCTGCCTCTACCCCGGGGCCATCAAGAAGGCCAAGGGCGCGTCCTCCTCCTCCTCTTCTTCCTCCTCCGTCGTCGCCGCTGCCCAGGCCGCTGCAGACCAGCTCTCCCCGTATTACGGCATCAAACCCAGCGACTACCTTTCGTCCTCTTCGGGCTCCCTGGTCCTCCAGAACGCTGCTGACCTGGAGCCGCCGGGCACCCACGCTGCTGCAGAGAACGAATCCCCCAAAGGCCAGGCGTCCGCCAACGGGGGGTGCACTGCTGTGGCGGCGGCCAAAAAGGAGGCCCTGCCTCTGCTGCCCAAAAACAGAGGCATGGTCATCGTCAACGGCGGACTGAAGCCGGAGGACAGGCCGGCCGCGCACCCGCAGCCAGAGAGCGGCGGCTCCCAGAACCCGCAGCCCGAAGACGGCCGCACGTCGCCCTCCTGGATCCCCGAGAACCCCTTGGCCACGAGTGAGAATGGCTCCCCTCCAGGAGGACCCCCCTCGTCCTCTTCGTCCTCCTCCTCCTCTTCCTCCTCCGCCGCCACCGCCGCCAACGAGGACCCGTTGTCCAGTATAGCCAAGGGGGTGAATGGCTCCTCCGCCCAGGCCGCCCCCACCAGCAGCGGCAAGTACTGCCGGCTGTGCGACATCCAGTTCAACAACCTCTCGAACTTCATCACCCACAAGAAGTTTTACTGCTCCTCGCACGCGGCCGAGCACGTCAAATGAGATCACTAAAAAGCCGACTCCGGTCACCTTGGGTACCAGTGTGGAGAGGATGGGGATGGGGGGGGGGGGTTCCCTTCCCAGTCCCGAAAGAAGAAGAAGACCCAACGGAAACGCAAAGAGCTGTGTGGATTTACATCTGGGCCAAATCAGGAACTCCTCCCCGGCTGCGTTGTCAAGACTTGAAAACAAGGTGTAATTTCATGACGGTCCATTTTAGTCACGTGTATTCTTGGTGCCATTTTCAAAAAAGGAAAAAAAGGAGAAAAAAAAAGGAATTAATTTATTTTACCAGCAGTATTCATAGCTGTGGTTATGTTATTTTTATTTAAAAAAGAAAAAACAAACTTTATATTAAAGTCCTTTGTAATGTTATTGTATAGTTCTCGTGTAGCACATATGGTTTTGCACTGTACGGTAGCTTTTAAAAGAAAATAGTCACAAAACAGATACAGAAGAGGCATTTTAGAAATAGCTTCAAAAGCACTTGTGTACCTTGATTTCTTCTTTATATGCTGTTGCCGACAGACGTAGATGCTAAAATATAACCTGCAAAGACGTTCTAAGTCCACATGCTGTAAGTGCGCCTTAAGATTTCGATTCTTGGATAATCAGGCTCTGTTTGCACTTTATATTTTAGCAGATACACGGTCCCCTTTAGTCACTTAGGCTTTGCATTTGTATGTAGCCGTACGTTTCTGTCCATTTTCTTAATCTTAAACATGTATGTTAAATGAAGATGGCCATTTTTTTTTCTTGTACAGTACTTGTATTTTCTTTCGCTGATGCAGCTCTGTCTCAATTTTTAAACCTTTGCTGTTAAATGCAATACTTTGTAAAGAATGAACAAAATTACTGGAAGCAGTATTGTAAGTAAATGAAGTAGTATTAATCAGTTTTATCTTTTGGAAGGCACAGTCTAAATCGAAACCCTGAACTCAATGCTGCAAGTATGAATTTAATTCATATATAAGATCTATTTAAATATAATAGTAGCAATACTGCACCTGGTGATCACAAAGATAATGTTCTACTTCTGATAGAAATAATTTCTCAACAAATGTTGTTACTATGCATGTATATGGATGGAATAAAATTCCAGATTGTTGGAGAAGTTTGGTATACTTTTTTTTTCCTTTAAGATACAAGAACAACCCCATATATGAAGAGAAGAGGTTCATCACAGCAGTAATAGCTGTGATAACATGTTGTCAAAACAGTAAAGCAACAGATTGTCTTTTCTATGTGGCTAATTAATATAACTTATTATGTTAAAGTGAACTGGAGACTCCAGGTAATGAAATTAGGAAATTTCTTCATTATAACTATATATAATAAGCACTATCTTTCTTTTTTAAAATATATATGTGTGTGTGTGTGTGTGTGTGTATATTAATTATTGATTTTTCACAGAGAGGAAGGGAGAGGGATAGAGAGCCAGAAACATGGATGAGAGAGAGACATCGATCAGCTGCCTCTGTGTGTCTCCCACTGGGAACGTACCCGTAACCAAGATACATGCCTCCAACCGGAATCGAACCTGAGACCCCTCAGTCCACAGGCCAAACCATTTTTGGCAGCACTATCTTTCTGTTCCCTACTCCCTCTACCACTGTAGCAGAGAAAAAGAGCAATTTCATGAGTGTCCAAAAGGCTTACAGAGCCTTTGCCCAAGAACTGGCACAGAGGTTGATAAAATGTGCCCAACTTTTAGATGGAGTTTGCCGGGGAAAGCGGTTTGCATTTGGAGGAGCAGTGAAGTGGTGTGGTAAAGTGGCTCTGATGAGTAAAGATGCACGCCTTTCATGCTTGCGATTTGTGAAAGACCAGATTTCACACATCTCATTTGTCCATTTAAAGGGTTTGCATGTGGAGGGGGACTGGAGAGCAGTATAGATTATGGAGGACCTGGTGGACTCCCCAGAGGAGTTGAGATATGATTCCATAGGCTAGCTGACACCCGTTGCCCATCAAAGACAGACTGCAGTCCACCGTGACTTTAGAAACATCCTGACCTGGAAAGGCCGTTGCTTCTCCTGTGCCTGAGAAGCACTATTTGCAGAGAGATTCTGATGCACCATTAATTGTCCATTTGGATGTGGTAACATAACCTAAGGTGCCAGCCTCATAACATAAAAACAGTGGGACGAAACATGAAAAATAATGTGTTGTCAAGGCAATTTTTCTAGTTGCTTGTTGAGATAACTATCTTTCTATATAATAAAAGGTTAATATGTGAATTGTCCCCTTGAACAGAGTTCAACCAGGAGTTTGACAGGGAGTTCAACCGGGGAGCAGGGTTGGCTGGCCAACCACCCATGACCCCTCTCCTGGTCCAGCCCTGCCCTTTATTGGCCCCCTCCACCCTGTTCATTGGGGGGGGGAGGGGACATCCCCCCAATCACCTGTAGGTCTTGCCTCTGACTGGCCAAATCCCACTCGTGTACAAATTCGTGCACCAGACGTCTAGCTGAATATAAAATGTTGACCTTAACTAATACTTCTCATTTCAGGTGACTAGTGAGGTGAGCAGAATTTAGATGCTTAAATGGATCTTGCAGGATTCTCTCAAAGTGCTCAGGAGGACCCACAAGGATGTTCATGCAGATCTGCTTATGGGACTTTCTTCTCCAGTCGCTTCTCTTTTGTCATTTTATTGGGGTGACATTGGCTAGTAAATAGCACAGATTTCAGGTGCACATTTCTATAATATATCATCCGTATATTGTGTGTTCACCACCCAAAGTCAAGGCTTCTTCTGTCACCTTTATCTCCCCTAAACCTTTTACCTTCTCCTACCCTTCCCTTTCCCCACAGGTAATCACTATGCTGTTGTCTGTGTCTGTGAGTTTTTTATATTTGTTTGTTTTTGCTTAATCCAATCTCTTTCCCAATCTCTTCTTTTTTAAAAAAAGAGAAAAGGAAGAAAATCATCCAAGCAACATTTTTTTATTGTTCGCCTAGGATTTTACCCACTATTTGGGGAATGAAGGCAAAAAGGTGTGATACATGATTGTTTTCCTAAAGGAGTTTATAATCTGGCTCAGATTAGTACTATTAGTGCTTCTCAACATTATTTCCTTGTTACAATCACTTAGGCAACATTTTCTAAATGTCAACATGCTGTGTGTGTAATTTTGGTTCACGAGGCCTCACACTAGGTAAATTACAGCCATTCCTTTTTGTGAGTTCTGGGAATCAATACCTTTTCAAATCTATCCAGATGGTTCCAATGTGTGACTGTGTGGGGAAATACTAAGGACAAGATATGAATGAGACTCAATAGAGTGGAGAGATAAGAAAAAGAAAACGAATGTGGAATGAAAGAGTTGGGGGAGACTATATGGGCAGGGTAGGGTCTAGAAAGGTGGGTCCAATAGTAAGGAAGGCTACCTCTCTTTTGGGAGCCCTGAAATATATGTGAACTATATCCAAAAGAATATTGCAAATATTGTTTATATAGTTAAAAACCAGTTCTACTGGCCATTCACAGAAGAAAATAGCAGAGATTGAAATCGTGACATTCAGACCAGAAATAGACCCCGGAGGTAAGCAGCGGTGGGGAGCTTCTGGCCTGAAATCATTTGGTCTGGCCCTGCCAAGGCATTAGGGGTGAAGTAATTAAATGTTTGACCAAATATAGCAGGCGAATTTTTAAGTGGATAATTTTGTATGGCCCTCAAATGACATTATAAATATCCAAATAGCTCTTGACAGAAAAAAGGTTCCCCACCCCTGGTATAGAGGAAGAAAATGGTCTTTCTATATGTGGGGATCATTGTAAATAATAGCATGAGAGTGGACTGTGAGGGTAAAAAATTTTCAAAATAAGAGGACTTGTCCTGACCCATTTGGCTCAGTGGATAAAGCGTAGGCCTGCGGACTGAGGGGTCCTGGGTTCAATTCTGGGCAAGGGCATGTGCCTTGGTTGTGGGCTTGATCCCCAGTAGGGAGTATGTAGGAGGCAGCTGATTGATGTTTCTCTCTCATCGACGTTTCTGACTCTCTATCCCTCTCCCTCTCTGTACAAAATCAGTAAAATATATGTAAAAAAATGAGAGGACTCAAATTGAAAGGTAAAAGAAAATAAGGGTATAAGTAAGGGCTCTGACATCACAAGACTTTGAATGGCAGGCTGAGTAAAGTTTATGGGTTTGCCTTGTACCTGGCTTCTTAAATAGAGTCATGAAAAGAAAATTGTGCTTGGGAACAGTGATAGGGTGACTATGGGGCCTAATGCCTCATAGTTCGATGATGGTCCACGTGGGAGTAGTGAGAGTCTATACCACGTAGATGGAGAAGAGCAGGCCGGGGCATGGAATTATATAATGATTTGTATCAAAGAAGAAATCAAATGTCTTTGACCCTCACTGTTAAAAACGCTCCATTTTCAACAAAACAACAGTTAGATCAGAATGTTAGCACCGGTTGAATGGGAAGGATGGCAAAAAGAGCAGTGTTTCTTCAGATTGCATTTTTGGACTTTGGAGGGCAAAGCAACCTTAGAGTATTCTGTTCTGTCCTCCCTTGACCACAATGGGGAATCATTGACTTAATCATAGAGTGAATGGGGGAGTAGTTTTCTGTGGTTAACACCAAACTAAATTAACACCAAACTAAATTCTGGCAGCAGAATTTAACACACAATTTGGCCTTCAATGTGTTGCAATCTCATATGTAACACATCCCAGTGTTTATAACATTATAATCTTAAAATGAGTCAACATATTAGCTTTAATATTGAAATTAAAACTAAAAATTATGTTGTTACAGAGTCTGCAAAAAACAGATACTTAAAAATGTCTTAATGAGGCTTCCACCCTCTTATTTTCAGAAGAAACTGAGATGTGAAGTGGCCAAAGTCAGGAAACAATGGGTGAAGGCTTACCTATCTTCCTTTCCCTGCCAAACCAGAGGCCACGCAGCTAAAAATCCCAGCTACGTTTCCTCTCTCTCTCTCTGATGTATTTATATGTCTCACTCAAACCTTCTCTGGAGGTAGGGAAAAGAGAACATATTAGTTTCTCATGACTCCTGTAATAAGTGACCACAAACTTGGCCACTTCACAGAAATTTCTTCGTTCTTAGATCTGAACGCCAGAGTCTGATAGCAAGATGTAAGCAGGGTGCCCGGTGGGTGTGGTTCAATAATTGCGCTGCGACCTATGAACCAGGAGGTCACTGTTCAATTCTGGTCAGGGCACAAACCCAGGTTGTGGGCCCCATCCCCAGTGTGGGACATGCAGAGGCAGTAGGTCATTATTGATCTCTCTCTCTCTCTCTCTTTCTCCCTCCCTCTCCCCCTTTGCCTTCCTCTCTGAAATCAATGAAACATATATGAAGAAAAATATAGATGTCAGCAGGGCTATGCTCCCTCCAGAGGCTCTGCAGAGTACCTTCCTCGTGTCTCCAGTTCCTGGTGGCTGTCAGCATTCCTTGTCTTGCAGCCCCCTGGCTCTCATCCCTGCCTCCCAGGTCACGGGCCTCTTGCTCTCCGTAGTTAATCTCCCTCTTCTCCATGAAGGACACAAGTGATGATGGCCTTAAGGCTCACTAGGCTCATCTCCCCGAGGCCAGTACTGTGGTCGCAAACGTCTTTACCGCCAGCGTTTGTGACACCAGCATGTGCTGCAAACATTTTCACAGCACAACTGTTGGCTGGAGGCAATTTCTCCGTGAAACATAAAATAACGGGTCGACAGTTTGGCTTCCTGTCTCTATGGACAGAAGCAACAGACGATGTATTTTTTTATTATTGTTGTTTAAAGTATTACAAATAGTAGTACATATGTCTCCTTCCCCCCACCACCACCACTAACCTCCCCCTGGCCTACCCTACCCCCCAGTACAAGCCTTCACCTGCCCCCTCACCCCAGTGGCTTGTGTTCATTGGTTAAGCTTATATACATGCATACAAGTCCTATGGTTGATCTCTTCCAGCCCCTCCCCTCTAACCTCCCCTGCCTTCCCACTGTAGTATGACAGTCTGTTCACTGCTTCTTTGCCTCTTTATCTGTTTTTTGGTTTTGTTTTTTTTTCCCCTGATTCTTTTCATTAAAAACATCTTGCCTCTGCAGACTAGAAATAAGCCTATACGAACAAAAAGTGTTTGAGCCCCAATTTCAATGTCCAATAGTTCTGAGTCCCAGTTTCAATGTCAAACAGTTCCTGACGATTACACGTCAGCAGTGGTATCTGGATGGTGGACAAATGGTGGCAATGCCAGGCCAACCCTCTCTGGTTTGGTCAGATTGCATATACTATTCTAGAAAATGGTTCAACATCCATGTTTGCAAATCCTTGGTGAGCACTGTCCTCCCTGCTGCCCTGCAAAAAACAAAAAGTTAGCCTCGCAAAAGAGGCAACTAGTCATTCACCCCAGTTTCAAGAGCCTTAATTACCCGTTCTTTAGGTGGAAACTCTCTCCATGAAGAAATTCCAATATTCACGTGAAAAGGAAAAAAAATGCAATGAGAACGAGGAGACAAATCAACAAGCAAAAAAAAAAAAAAAAAGTGTAATACTATGGACAAAGGTCTACAAAGATGATATATTTTCATTTTCCACAATAAAGTACTTTTAATTCTATGATCAGGTGTTTTTTGTGTGTTTTTTTTCCATGTTGCAAAACCATGCTCTCATGAATGCCCCCGTTTCTCCATCGCTGTTCCTTTTACGGCAAAGTTGCCTTACGGCCCAGTCGCCCTGCGTCCAAGATGTTAGGGGCAAACCACCTGAAAGGACCTCTTCTGTCTCCATCCTTCCTCACACCTGCAGAGACCCTCTCTCTCTCTCTCCATAAGGTAAGATTCTCGAGTTTCGGGGATCAGGCCCCGGGGTCTCGGGGGGCCGTTGTTGTGCGGTAAGGAATGCCCTGCCCATTGGCCGGGCAGGAGCAGGGACGGGGCCAGGGGAGCTGGGCCCAGCCATGGTCTTCAGGTGTGAAGCATCCCAGCAAGAATGACGGTCCCCAACCTGGGGGGAGTCTCCTGGGGTGTGACCGGGACCCGAATGGCATTCATTGACATGCAGGCCACTCATCAGCCATGCAGCAACCCACCTAGCGGCTCTCACCTGCTCCCTGAGGGTCGTGGGGCGGCATTGAGTCTGAGGATAGCATGACCCAGGCCGGGTGTCTGCCTGGAAGGTAGTCTGAACCCCACTAATGCAGAGGAGCTTGCAAAAGCAGGCCCAGGCCAGGCGAAAGGTCACTCTGGCACCACCGAGAACAGAGAGAGTTTGCGCAGGACATCACTAGAATAAACAGGATGGAAAGAAAATCAGCTGTTTTCCAGAACCCCGTTTTGCATACCAGATAATCTATCCATGTCAAACGAGTTTTATCTTCATATTAAAGAAGGTCAGAGCTTGTTTCCTTGGCATCGCTTCTCTGATTATTCATTCCATGTTTTGCATATGACACACGCAACCTGGTTGCGGAGGGTGTAAAATGTATCCTCTCCACTAAATTTCAGAACCCCTTTTTCCACTGAGAGAGGTCATTCACCCTCAAGAGAAACAATCACGTAAAATACAGTGTTCTTGGTATTTAGGAAAATATAGGCAATGACCAAATAGTCTTTTAAAATTAATAATAGGGATATAAAATTTCATTAAAAATACAAGAAATGAAAACATATATATATAAATACGCAATATAATTCGTTTCAAGTAAGAGGATAATAGAAAGGAGATGATTCAGATGAATAACATAAAAATCATAGAAAGACTTGTAAGAGGAAAACAGAAAATGTAAGACAAAGGAATTTCCAGGAAGGTATTCACACCAGGAGGCTCAGAGACACCCCTGGGGTGGACACACCTCCTAGTAGTGGTTCTCAACCTGTGGGTCACGACCCTTTTGGGGGAGGTCAAACGACCCTTTCACAGGGGTCGCCTAAGACTATTGGAAAACACCTATTTCCCATGGTCTTAGGAACCAACACACTGCTCCTTGGTGTAGCAAAATGTAGCAATGTAGTTTACTATTGTCATACGAAGACTGTTGCCCATGCTACACCACGATTCAAGACAAAATTTCATTTATTTGTCATTAGAAATAAATATTTCACAATATATAATTACATATTGTTTTTGTGATTAATCATTATGCTTTAATTATGTTCAATTTGTAACAATGAAAATACATCCTGCCTATCAGATATTTACATTACAGTTCATAACAGTAGCAAGATTACAGTTATGAAGTAGCAACGGAAATAATTTTATGGTTGGGGGTCACCACCACATGAGGAGTTGTCTTAAAGGGTCGCGGCATTAGGAAGGTTGAGAACCACTGCCTCCTAGCGTGGATGAATTGTCCCTGATCCTAGGCAAGGCCAGTTCTTCCACTTAAGCTTCCAGTTCCCTGCAGCCAATTATTTCCTCTCTTTCCTCACACAAAAGCAATAGATGTGTCTTTTTTTTTTAATTGATTGATGAAAGAGAGAGATTTGTCTTTCCACTTGTTTATGCATTCACTAGTTAATTCTTATACATGGCCTGACCAGGAATCGAACCCACAACTCTGGCTTATCAGGAGGTCGCTCTAATCAATTTACCTACCCAGCCAGGGCCAGATGTGTCTTTTTAAGTTTATGTGAGGACGTGGATAAGAAGCATCAACACGTGCTCTAAATTGAAGTCTGAACCAGAATTGAAAGGTCATTCTCACGTGTCATGGATTGTGTAATAATCCATCAATTACTTAATTTGGAGGATGGAGGGAGTTCCAATAATGCCCAGATAAAAATCTCTGGTCAGTCTTGTGGAAGGAGGCTGGGAGCAGACTCGATTCAGTTTTAGGGATTAGGAGAGTGTGATATTACTTACATATAGTGTGGATCAGTAAATGCTTATCTACCACATCAGTCCTACAGTCACTATTTTACCAGTGAACCAACTGAAACTCAGAGCATTGAGTTCCCCAAGTGTCAGAGCCAGGAGAGCCGTCTGGAAGCCAGTTGCCTGTCTCAAAGGTCTTGCTACCCTTCTTCCTCCCCCTACCTCAAGCCAAATCCCTCATCTTGTGGTGGGGCTGCTGGCATTATTTTGTTGCCCACTGGCACTGGAGTTGCCTGCGTGAGGATGGTCACAGGTCCCAGTCTGCCCGGGACAGTTCTGGCCTGGTTCAGAATTTATCTTCAGCTTTTTGTATTATCAAGGGTTGCATCAAAAGAAGCTGAGGTGGGTGGCATAGATTTGCAGTTTGTATTTCCGGCTACTGACATTGTTTTTGCTGCTAGTGGGTAAGGTGCGCTAGTGGATAGTTTCCTCTTTAAAGCTGAGAGGCAACCGGAGGTACCCTGTCTTTGGCATTGACCCTTTTCGCATGCAATGTCATGAGCACCTTCTTTGCAAGGACAGGAAGTGAGGTGCGCCATGATAAAGCACATATGGACAGCAGCAGGTAGGGACAGTTAAGCCTCTGTTTTTCATTGGTTGTAGAAAAAGCTTTGGAGCTGCTTTCCCTACTCACTCTTAGGTATAACTGTGGCCTGACCTCGACCAAGTTGCACAAAGCACCACTAGGTGATGAGATTATGAAAATTGTGAGGAATTAATGACTAGAGTGTGGAACATGCTGAAGATTGGAAGGTGGTCTTCTCATTGTCAAAGTTAAGAGGAGAAAATATTCTGGTTTCTCTGGTTTTGCCATGCAGTAGATGGTTATCTGTGGTATAGATATACGCCTATTTTGTTGTTTGGGAATGTCTTTTTATATCTCAGTATGTCCTTTCAACAGCAAAACATTCAAAATGTCATATACAATTTAAAAAATTATGAACTAAAGTTTACATTTCTCAGGAAAGCTAGATAATGAAGGTGTAACTGCCACAAATTAATATTTTGCTGACCTCCACCTTTCACTATGGAAATTATAGAGATTTAGTTAATTACACAAAACCAAAATAAAAAATCTGCTCAAGGATCTTCAGCATCACCTGGCTGGTGTGTCTCAATGGTTGAACCTCGAACCATGAACCAGGAGGTTATGATTTGATTCCTGGTCAGGACACATGCCCAGGTTTCGGGCTTGCTCCTAGTAGGGAGTGTGCAGGAGCAGCCAATCAGTGATTCTCTTTCATCATTGATGTTTCTGTCCCTTCCTCTCTCTGAAATCAATAAAAACGTATTTTCAAAAAACTAACATTGGAATGATAGTCACTAAACTATATTCTAATTTCACTAATTCTACACTAATGTTCTTTTCCTATCTCAGGATCTAATTCATGACACCATATTGCACTTAAGCTAATGTTTCTTTAGTCTCCTCTAAGGTATTATATAGCTCCTTTGTCCTTAATATCCTATGACAATGACACTTCTTTTTTTTTAATATATTTTTTAATATAATTCTTAGAGAGAGAGAGGGATAGAAATAGAACATAGATGAGAGAGAAACATCATCTCTTGCATTCCCCTTACTGGGAATTGAGCCCAAAACCCGGGCATGTGCCCTAATCAGGAATCGAACAGGCAACAACTGAGCCATACCAGCCATGCTGACCTTGACACTTCTGAAGAATACTGGTCAAATATTTTGTAGGTTATTCCTCAGTGTTCTCTATGATTGGTCTGGAGTTAGAAATCTGGGAAGGAGAGCAGAGAGGTGAAATGCTTCTCAGTGCATTTAATCAGGACGTATATGATATCAACATAATTTATCCCCGGTGATAATCATCTTGATCACTTAACCCAGGCTGTGTACACTGTAAATTACCATGTTCCTTTCCATACTCTAATCATTAGACATGAGTCACTAAATCTGGTCAACACTCCACAGGTGGCGAATTAAGCTCTACTTTCTAGAGGAAGAAGTATCAAAACATTTGTGGACCTATCTTAAAAACCATGATTGCTAAGTATTTATGGAGAGGTACTTCGAAGCTATGTAAATATTCTGTTTCTCTTCAAAGTTGTACCCACTGATTTTAGCATTCAATAGTGAATCTTGCCTGTAGCAATTCTTGTTGTGCCATAGACCTTTAATCACTTTTTTCTCTTGTATTGTTTCTATGTTTGTTATTGAAATTCTTTAATGAAAACTTGTTCTTCTTCCCACTTATATATTTATTCAATCATTTATTTATATCAGTATGGACTAATAATATTTGCTTTATTTTCTGTCTTATAAGCTAATACCATCAATATTTGGTTACTAAGATCGTTCTAGCTTTGGCCATGGGGAATTCTCTCAGGTAGACTTATTTTTATTTTTTTCTTTCACCTTCCTTTCTATCTAGCACATGATGCAATAAGCCCCAGAATGCCTGATTTTTATATATATAAATATCAATATATATATATATATATATATATATATATTGATATTTATATATAAAAATATATATATATTGATATTTTACAGAGGGGAAGAGAGTTAGAAACATTGATCAGCCACCTCCTGCACACCACCCACTGGGGATGTGCCCGCAAACAACATACATGCCCTTGACCGGAATCGAACCCAGGACCCTTCAGTCCACAGGCTGATACTCTATCCACTGAGCCAAACCTATTTCAGCCAGAATGCCTGATTTTACAGCATATTCCTATTGAAACATCTTTTCTTTTCTTTGACCCAGTTTTAGAGTCAGCCATTTCTCCAAAGAACCCTGCAACTTCTTACTGGAGAATGGTATTAAAAGCCAAGATCTTGATACCAATATGCTTGTTGTTACTGATATCTCTACTTCTGAACCCTCTCAGCTCTCAGTAGATATAGCTAAGATATAGTCTATATAATAAAACCCTAATGTGCAAATCAACTGAAAAGCAGAACAACTGGCTGCTATGATACACACTGACTACCAGTGGGCAAATGCTGGTGGTCAGTGCGCTCCCACAGGGGGAGGACCATGTAGCCAGAAGCCGGTCTCACAGCTGGCGAGAGCAGTGGTGGAGTTAGGAGCCTCTCTTGCCTCTGTGGCAATGCTAAGTATCCTTGGGGGATGTCCAACTGCTGGCTTAGGCCTGCTCCCATCCCCCTGAAAGCTTCTAGACTGCGAGAGGGCACAGGTGGGGCTGAGGAACTTTCCCCCAGAGCACAAATGTCATGCACTGGGCAGGCCTCTAGTTTTTATATAACAACCATTGTATGTATACACTTATATACTTTTTCTATAGTACCTATATTTTAAAATAAATAAAGCTCACACTAATGTATCAGACCATACCCAGCCCAGCACTTATGTTGTATTTTAATGTTGAGGTCAATGTAAATATTCATTCTTTAATACACATCAATATGTTTTATTTCTATTTTAAAATAATTTTATTTTTAAAGATCATTTCTGACTATATTATAGATCCACTTACATAAGTATTTCAATAACAAAGTCTTTCAAAAGCATACAATTATAATTATTTTAAACTCCTTTTCACTCCCAAAACATGTCCTAATAAACTCTAAAGTGACTGTACAGAGAATTAAGCTGAGCTTAGTAGGCACTTGGAATGCTATGACTTATAGCAAATCCTCACAAGCTTTCCTGTCCACACAGATCACTTGAGGATCTTGTTCAACTGCAGACTGATTGAGTGGGAGTTGGGAGGGGTCTGCGAGTCTGCACTTCTAACAAACTCCCAGCTGTCGCCAATGCTGCAGGGGTACAGGCCACACTTTGAGTGGCAAGGCTCCAGACTCCAGTAGAGCTGTCATTGCCGTCCCCATCCATGACCCATTCCTACTGAACTCAGTAAGCACCAGGGTTCCATTCGTCTCTAGCTCCTTTCTTCATTGATCCATTTCAGTTTTGTGTCTTTGTCCATAATACCAACAAGGCAAGTTTCTAATTTAATGTGTAAATTAGATTAGCTGTATTTGACAGGAGAAAATGAATTTCACCAGAATTTAACTCATTATTTGCAGGCTATGTTCATATTTTACTTATACACAGCACTGTGAACTTCCCCATTTTCAAGTTAATATTAACATTGATGAGTTTGTTGGTTATTTTAACCCCAATAAAACACTTGTGTGGAGCCTATGACAAGATTGGTGGGCTCACACTGTGATCAGGGATGGATGCTGAAGGGAATAGTGGAATCGTTTGTGATTCATGACCATTCCCGGTGGGGGGTGGGCTGGGAGTGGAGAGAGAGTGACAGCGGAGAGGAACAGAGTGAATATGTACAGTATGGCAGTCTCACGGCCATCTGTGCTAATGGCATGCCACAGATCTCAAACCGAAACAGTGTGAAAGCACATGGTATTGTTGGTTTTAATAGTGTGCTCCTCAAAATTATTGGTTTTACTTCATGCATTCATTCATTTAAGACTGCATTCTGATTTTGAGTTCTTACTCTGGCACAACATTGTGATGGGCACTGGGGAGCAGATGGTAAGCTTTGGGTAGAGAAGTAGAGAAAGAAAAGTACAATACACAGGTGAATGTAAAACATCACAAATGCTACACCGTTGCATGGCATCCTGGAAGAACATCAGAGAACACCTTATCCGATCTTGGGGATCTTGGGAAAGTTTTTCAGAGAAAATGGTGCCTAATTAGAGATGCAATAGATGAGTAAGTTGTCCAGATAAAGAAAAACAGGGGACAAGGACAGAGAAGAGGGGGAAGATAAGAGGAGGTGGATGGGAAAGAGGTTATTTTTAGAACATCCTAAGAAGAGAAATTAGCATGTGCAAAACCCAGATGAGCAGAGCATAGTTCACTATAGTAACTACAACCTCCCCCATTTTTTTTCTGGATCCCCAAATTAGTGATGTCAGCACCACTCACTTGCTTACCCTGACCACAAACTAGAGTAATCCTGGTTTTCTCCTGCTCTCTCGTTCTACTGCCTCCCATTTTAACGATTATCTAGTTCTCTCCATTCTTCCTTTTAGATATATACTGAGTGGCCAGATTATTATGTGTCCAGGGATCATAATAATCTGGCCACTCAGTGTATCTTATATGGGTTTTCTTCACCCTAGATAACTATGAGAGCCTTCAAACTAAGCTTCTTAATTTCAGTTGTAAATGTTTCCAGGTGGGAACCCATTTTAACTAGAAGATGACAGTTGATCACTGCCGTTCCCTTTTAAATCCTCAGCGGCTCCCCGTTGCCCTCAGGAACAGCATTCTTTCTGTAACAGGGTCAAGAAGACCTTTGTTGATTGGGCACCTGCTTACATCGTCACCTTGCTGATCCAATACTTGATAATTGCATATGTATTTGTTGATTGCCTATATACAATAGTCACTATACTACATATTCTAAATAAAATGAATAAGATAAACAGCTCTGTAAACATACATGCTTGTATCCTACCAAAAGAGACATTTAAACAAATGATTACATTGTTAGCAATGGTTTGGAGAATACTGGCCCACCACCACCTGTATGATGTGAGTAACCTGCGTGTTGTGACTATAGTTTTTGCTGAATCTTGGACCTGACCTCTTCTGGAGCAGAATTTGTTTTCTAGGCCTTAAATTTAAAAGAGTATTTTTATAAAGACGGTAAACCATGACTTTCCAAGTGTGACCAGGGCATGAGAATAAATAAAAAGGAATCTGGTTTCTGAAAACCTCTAACCACACACACACACACACACACACACACATAGATCACATATTTATATAAATATAAATATGTAATAAATATTGAGTGTGTATGACAAATATGTGAATATAGACTTAATATACTGTATATGACATACATATGACATATATATATATTGTGTGTGTGTATTCTTCAAAGATGAATATAGAAATCTGAACCTTTTTAATTTCTAGTTTAGTTTAGTGTGTGCACATGTGTTTAGTATACATGACAAATGTACTATCTAATATATATACACATACATATATATGTGTATATATACATGCATATATGTGTATATATAATAGTATATATATATATATATACTATTATATACTATTATATATACTATTATATATACACACACACAAAAAAAAATATACTATAATAGCTTAGATAATGGGTCACTAATTGATGTAGAGAGAGAATGAGAAGCCAGTGAGTTGCCTCGTAATAAAGAAGTCAGCCCCACAATGGTCCAGAAAAAAAGGGAAATGGTCTCTGTCCTGTCAGTGAATCCTCTTCTGGATCCTCCGGAGGGCTGGCCCTGGAAACGTGCTCCATTAGAGGATAAGGCCTCTGTCCTTAATTGTACATGAAAGGGCACGAGGGATGACCCAAGGACAACACCTCCCTAAAGACGGCGGCAGCAGCGACCTCCAGCATCTTCACAGGACACCAGCAGGTGCAGCCAGCTGAGCCACGTGTCAGCAATACGATGGCTGTGACACCTTTCATTCCAGGAAGACTTCTTTCCCACACAACCTACATGACGATTTTGGACGAAAAGAGAGGCTTGTTTGGGGATGGTACTCCCTTCTCAGCTCCTCACTGAAAACTGTTGCCTCTAATGACAGAGTTGCTGCCACTTGAAAGCTGATTTGGAAATGGAAGGGCTTACTTTATCTCAGACCCCATGATTCATGGGGGAATCACGGAAATCTGTTTCTCGCAATGTTTTCCAAAGAGACTCACTGATCAAAGTTGTTTCCTTCCCAGAGGTGTGTTCCTTCCGGCGCAGGGATGAGGCCTATCTCGGGGACACCCAGAGGACATTTATAGTCACTTCCCAAGTGGCTCTTGTTCTCTGGATTAAAAACGGAAATTATCTCTTGGCTGTCAATGTAACATTTTCCGGCAGCATGAAATTCTGTCAAACAGAAATTGAAGATGAATAAAACGAAGATCCACACTCAGGATTATTCCCATTGTGAAGCAGCAGTGCTCTGCACCGAGGATCCCACGGCCTAATAGTGGATTCAGGGAAATAGAGACATACTGGTTTCTCAAACGCCCCATTCACTTTGCCACGGGAGGCGGCGGGGATTGAATAGAGGGCCAGGCGCTGCGAGCATATGCAATAAGCCAACTCTCCAGCACTCCAGGGCAGGATTATAAATGGCTTGTGTGCATCAGGGGGGTAATCAGTTATCATAATTCCATTTGTAATTTATGTTTGCATGAACGTGCCGTTTTTTTTAACCATTGCTAGGATTGGAGGAGCAAGTGCAGCCTGTTTTCATTCTGTCAAACACCGGGGAATTTTAGCTGGTCCGTTCAGTAATTATGCAGATGCACATTATGGGATGTCTGGTTAAGAATAAATAACTACCCTTTAGGGGAGCAACACTTACAGGACATGTCTGGTGCATGCAGAGCTGTTCATCACTCATCAGGCTTCATTCTAAAGAGACGTATGCCTAGATTTAAGACACAAGAAAGAAATGCAAATGAATGGAAAGGCCAGAAAACCCTTCACTTTATTTATTTAAAAAAATATTTTTATTGATTTCAGAGAGAAGGAGAGGGAGAGAGAGATAGAAACTTGAATGATTGGTTGCCTCCTACATGCCCCCTACTGGGGGATTGAGCCTATAACACAGGCATGTGCTCTGATCAGGAATCAAACCGTGACCATCTGGTTCATGGGTCAACACTCAATCACTGAGCAACACGGCCAGGGCAGGTGCCCTTCACTTTAGATATGCAGGCAAGACCGGAGTGACAGGTGTAAAATAGATTGGGATCGTGTACAGAGGTTCACGCAGAGGACTTGAACCTAATAATTTCTGATGTGTGGAGTAGGAAGGAAGTTGTTAAGAAGATGAGAGCAAGAGAAGACATGGAACAGAAATAGAAAATCGTGTGAAATGGCTAGATATGAGAATGTATGAGTTCAAATCGGAGGTATGGAAAGGTTCTAAAATTTAGAAATAAACTTTAAATCATTATAATTATAAGAGCAGTAGACTTCAAGCTTGTATAAGCAACACTGGATTTTTTGAGCTTGTGAGTCTGGAAAAACAGACATTTTATCAGATTTGCAGAGATTGCTACATAAAAGCTGAAGAATTATTTACATATTAGGAGATTTAAGAAGTTTAAATCCCCCTCTGTTAGGTAGGAGAAATGATATCCCTGAGTCCCAGAATTTAAATTCAGTGTTTTTCAGATGCTTTTGACCATGACCTATCGTAAGAAAAACATTTTACATTGAGATCCTGTATATTATCTCTCTTTTTTTGTCTCACAAATGAAAAATATTTAGGTAGTTTCCCTTATAGTTTTTAGGTGCACGCTGATATTTTCTATTCTATTATATTCTAGGCAATCCTATTCCACTTACAAAATTCTAGTCATGACCCACCAAATTGATTTCACGGCCCTTCTGGACTGCATCCTACGGTTTTAAAAAGCACTGTTTTAACGGACTCACGAGTGACAATTGCAAAGGGAAGAAATGGGGCAATGCTCAGTCCCAACAGACAAGGCAGGGTCTACTTCAGATACTAACAGAGGTTTGAGTGCAAAAGAGGAAGGATTGACATTCAAAAAAAAATAGACATTCAGGGAATCGAGGGAGGAGGGAAAGCATATCCTGGTGAGACGGAGGCAAAGTCTAAAACTGTCTAGAATAAATGAAATGTAAAACGCCATTAATTCATTAAACACAATAAAAGATAACCGTGATAACTTTTCTATACTTTGGTTTGTTGTTCAACAAGTGGAGTCCAGGTTGTGCAACTTGTCTAAGTATGAAGAGAAATACTACCTTTGTGGCCTTTAACAAAATAATATTCCTATCATCACACAAATGTTAATTTGGGTGTTTCATTTTAATGAGAAGGGAAACTGTCTAATTGGGTGGACAAGTTACTCATGTGTGTTTTTTTTTTTTCCTTCAGAATTAATAAGAGCGACTGACTGTAGGTCAAGATCAGCTTGAGTTGAGGCACTGTCATTCAGGCTGAAATCCTCCTAAGGTGGCATCCAGGGCCTTGGAACAATTCAATTAGCTAATCACAGATGGTTGCTAGATATGCACTCTAAGCTTGCATTTCACTAACAAATGTCACTGCTGAGAAAACCTGAACTTCGGGTAATTTGGGGGTAGATTCCTTCTGAAGGATAATTTCTGTTCTCCATGATTTCAGAGACAGCAGAGAGGAAAGTACGGCATCACATAAGGACACACTTTGTGGCAATTAGAGTTGCCCCAAAATGAGTGATCAACACCATCTGAAAGGTGAGAGTCCAGTTGCTCATCACCCTGAAGATTCCTGGATAGAGGGCCCCCTGAACTTACGGTAAGACTCGGGGTACTAAGATCTAAAGGAGTGTGAATAGTTAAAAATTGTTGATAATTCAAAAAAGGTAATTAAAATGAAGTTTATCATCACATCAATGCATTTGATAAATATACCCTACGGCTCTACCTCCCTCATTCTTTTTTTCGTATTAGAGAGTGCAACCTGATTTTGTGTTTTTAGCCTTTGGGGATTGCCGTAGGGATTGCCATGAATGTTTGTCGTTGCGTGTCAGTGGTTGTAAGTGTTTTCAAGTAATGGAGTCCTTTGACAAACTGATAAAAGTTTCTTTAGAAAGGTCAGCACATGGACAATCAGTCTTGTTTAGGCGATTGAAGGTTTCAGAAACCCTGCCATCCATCCGTAGACAGCTAGAGCATAAACCTAGGTTTGGGGGAAAAAAACAAAACACTTTTCTATTGTTTTGAAGGCATGATATCTAATAATATACTTGAAGGTCTCATTTGGGGTCAGGTGGGAAAAAGGAGGAATCATATCTAGAAATGTTTCCCAATAGTTTTTATTACATCACACTGGTCCATATCCTTGGCTTTAGACAATTAAAAGCGTTCACGTCAGATTTAGTCTGATTTCTAAGAAAACCCTCTGTGTATATTTCTGTGTGTGTTTTTTTAAACAGAAGTTTGAGCAAATTTTTTCTAACATACATGTTTGTTCAACAAACTCAAATCATTTTTTATCAACCCCAGGTAATACTTGGTAGGAGAACTAATGGATGGATCAAGGAATGAATGATTTGAAGGTCTCTTAAGTAAATGAGATGACTATTAATTATTGAGTGAATTATGTCCAATAATGGATATGTTTGTTTGAAGTCTAGAATTTTTTTCTTCCCCAGAAGGAAGCAGAAGATAAATTCAAACTCTCCAGGGAATTTTAGGCTTGGTGGTTCCAAAACAAAACCAGCCATCGGATATGAAGGTACATCACTACCTTCCTTTCTTAACTTCTAATAAGAGCAGAAAACCTATGCAGAACATCATCTTATTCCATATTACAGAGGAGCTGCTTGGTTTGATTCCCATCTGACAAAGGATAGCAGCTCTATCTTGGATCCCAGGGGCAATAGATTTCCTTCCTCCCAAACCCAACACTAGAATGGTTTCAGAAGCTAAATGAGCAGATTCAGTTAGACCCAATTAATACTGAAATTTATTTTAGGTTTCTTAATAGAGCTTTATCATTACTCTAACTGCAAAGAAAACAGTAGGAGAGAGGAAAAAGGTTATAAACTCCCTTTTTGACTATCTGGACCTGTTAACATTCAGAAATTTAGGAAGAATAAGGCCCTATCCAGGAAGATATAACTATAAGTATAAGCACTATAAACCCAATATAATAAAGAGGTAATATGCAAATTAACCCTCACGCCCTAACATTGTCACAGAAATGGCGCCGTGCACAACAGTGGCGGGGCCGGCTGCTCTGGAATGCTGCTGCAGCTCCTGTGGCCCTACGGGGTGTGGGTTGGTGGGGAGGTCTGGTGGTCACTCTGCACACCTGCTGCCAGGGTTCTTGCGGCTGCACCTGGGGGCGTGCCTGCCACCGGAGTTCCCTCACCCCACTGGGGGGCAGATCCCAGCTGCTGGGGGCTGGGTCCCAGCTGCTGCTCTGTGTGGCTTCCACCAGGGGTTCCCTCAGCCCCACAAGCCACAGGGGCAGTTCTGCGGGGTGTCCCACAACCCGTGCAACTTGATGCTGCATCCGTCTGTCTGTGTGGGCACAGGCAGGTCTGGGTCTCACAGGATTTTGAGGTACACACAAGTGAGCGGGGACTTGACTCTGGGTCTCCCAGTGCAGATGAACTTGATGCTGTGTCCCCATGAGCATCAGCCCAGACTCTGACAGCAGGGAGGAGGGAGTCCCCCCTGCCCCAGAATTAGCCGGAATCAGCCATTGGTCAGCCAGCTCTCACCAGCCTGATGGCCAGGACTCTCATTCACCTGCATCCCAGACCCTGACAGCAGGGAGGTGGGAATATGTCTAAAGAGCAACTATTGATGCAACGTAGCTCTGCAGCCAAAAGAAGCCAGTGTCATCGACAGAAAATGTCTAAAGACCAACGTGCCTCTGAAGTTGAAAGAAGGTAGCAGCAACGACAGAATATGTCTAAAGAACAGTCATCAACATGTATTACCAATAACGGTAGGAACTGCCTTCTCTTCGAAAATGGAGCACATGAGGATGCAATTCTCAAACTCAGTTGTGGTGGAATGACTGTTAGATGTCAATTTTGCCTATCACTAAATTTCTCTGATGAAAAACCATCCAATGGGAAATTTACTCGATGTTGTAGCAAAGGGAAAGTTTGTCCAGATGATATACATTTTCCAGAATACCCAGCATATTTAAAAGGATAAATGGCAAACGAAGACTCTTACAGTAAACATTTCATGAAAAGTATTTGTTCCATAAGTAATTCTTTTGCTTTTGCTTCAATGGGTACAGATATTGCATCGTCAACAGGATATAGGCCATACTGTTTTAAAATACATGGACAAGTTTATCATCATACTGCAACTTTACATCCTTCGGATGGTGTTTCTTAGAAGTTTGCTCAACTCTATTATTTTAGATATGGCCGAAGCGACAAGTAAAAGACGAGCACTGCCAGAAAACCAGGGCTGCTCAGAAAGACTCGTGATCAACATCAACAACCTCATGCGTGAAATAAATGAATTAACAAAATCGTACAAGATGCTACATGAAGTAGAAAAGGAAGCCAATCTGAAGCAGCAGCAAAGGGTAATATACCCACAGAAGTAACAATGGTGATTAAATATGATCATAACAGTGGTCCAGGTATATATAATTCTCCCTGTGTAACTGAAGGGAAATAAGCCAGTCAGAGAAAAATAGGTATCACATAATCTCACTCACATGTGGAATATAAGTAACAAAATAAACTGACGAACAAAATAGGTCCAGAGACTTGGAAGCATGCAACAGACTGACTTATTTTAGAGGGGGAAGAAAAGAGATTAACCAAAATACTTATATGCATATAGATATAACCCATTGACAGATAATAATAGTGTGGTAAAGGCCTGGGGAGGGGGCAGGAGCAGGCTGGAAGAGGTCAATGGGGGGAAAAGAGGGACATCTGTAGTACTAGGGTAAATTTTAAAAAAGAAAAAGGAATGCCTAGCAATATTAAGATTCAGTTCTTCTTAAAGTGAGACACACAGACTTGAGTCAAAAGCATCTCCATGACTCAGTTAAAGGAATGCAAACATCTCAGCGTTTAAATCAGGCAGAAAGGCACAAGGAAGTATTTTCTTCTTTTCAACAATTTAAGAAGATAGGAAAACAAAAACTTTCTCTGGGAACATCTCTCAGCACCATTTAATATCCTTTGAAAGACAAACTGCTGAGGTGGGAGGTGCCCGGGAGCAGCAGAGTTGAAGGTGCTCTCAATTGTGAGCCTCAGGAGAGATGTGGTGTCATCTCTGATCAGAAGAATGCACTTGGCTCACTACCTACTGAAAAACATCGGTTGGGAGATGGAGTGTCCTCAAAGCAACAGGGAAATTTCAACTTCCTTCAAAATTTACAAGTGGGTGGTGGTGAAATTCATACCTATTACCCACATGTACCAAGAAACAATTTAACATCACAACCTTCTTCTAGAACAGAGTGGATCCAGAAACACAGAAGCATGGAACAGAGTTCGGAACCTCAGAGGGAAGACGGGGGAGGGTCGGTGGGTGGGAGTAATCAACCGAAGACCTTCTATGCATACAGTGGTACCTCGAGATACGAGTGCCCTAACATACGAGATTTTTGAGATACGAGCTGTCGAGCGAGCGATTTTTGCTTTGAAATACAAGCAACATTTGAGATAGGAGTAATCTCGTGGATGGGCCAGCTGCACAGGACCCACCAGTTTACCGCGACTAGAGCGTCTCATAGTTTTCCATGCCTCAAGGTTGCAGAACGAATTAAACTTGTATCACTGTATTTGCATAACCCATGGACACACACTGGGGTGGGGAGGGCCTGGGGCAGCGGATAGGAAGGGGGGTTGATGAGGGAAAAAGAGGACATATATAATACTTTCAACAATAAAGATTTAAAAAATAACAACCTTCCTCTAAGGCAATGGTTCTCACCCTTTCTTTTTATTTATTTATTTATTTTTTTAATGTGTTACATGTATACATATCTTCCCATCCCCCCCCTTCCAGGTATACCCTTACCCCTGTCTTGTGTTCATTGGATATGTTTATATGCATGCATACAAGTCCTTTGGTTCTCACCCTTTCTAATGCTGTGACCCTTTAATACAGTTCCTCATGTTGTGGTGACCCCCAACCATAAAATTATTTTCGTTGCTACTTCATTACTGTAATTTTGTTACTGTTATGAATCATAATGTAAATATCTGTGTTTTCCGATGGTCTTAGGCTCTATAGCAGGGGTTCTCAACCAGTGGGTGGCTAGAATCTAAGGGATTACCTCGTTTTTAAATCAACCATGAAAGAATTGTGAGGCTTCTGAGAAAAGCAGCTAGTATCATCCTACACCCACTGAAATGAATCATGGAGTCATTTCTTTCAATATCAACTTCAAAGAATGAGAGAAAGAAAATGACTTGGTGACCTTTCAGTCTGTCTTTTCCCAATTGCCTTAGATGCTTCTGGTTTCTCTAATGAATGGTCTTCAAGTCAATATTTAAAATAAGTAACTTATTCTTGGAAATACTCTCATCAAAATTCAGCACGACAAGATTGTAAGATCATTTTTTTTAGAGAGAAATGGCTTCAGAGGATTTCAAAAATTGCCAAAACCTTAAAAGAGCAAATTGAAAGATTTAGCTCACATTTTATATATCGACATATTAATGGGAATGATTCTGTTAAATTACTGTTTCTGACAAAGTGACTACAATTTTATCCCACTCATCTAATGGATTTATACACCTTGAAATAACACCTTGGATTGGACTCATTAAGCACAATTTGCATTTTAAAATACCAGTTCCAGGCATCAGGTAGCGGTGGCTCTGAAAGGTAACTAACTGGTAGAGACTCTTGAGAAATATGTCTCCATTATTCGTATGAGTGGAATTTCTTTTTGTTTTTGATAAATTTACATACCATTATAAAGTTTCCAGAATGATAATCTGACTATTTTAAGGCTATAAAGCATTCAATTCGCTCAAATATTTTCTATTCAAAGTTCTCCTCCCTAAAAAAACTGGGTTGTTGCTGAATGATGTCTGAAGTTTTCTTCAACTAGGCTGACAATAACATACATCATTCAGACTGGGATGCTTTTGACAGTGAAAGGGGATACACCATATACTGGGAAAAGAGCCATTACCTTGGGATGGTCCCAAGCAAAGCGGTACATATAGTCACCCTATTTTTAGCCCACCCTATTTTTAGCTATCAAAAGGGCTTGAGCTGCTTGGTGTCAGTTATAAGTCACCTTTTCTTATGGCTGCATAGCATTCCATTGCATATATGTATGTACCACCTATTCTTTATCCAGTCATCTGTCAAAGGACACCGGTTGTTACCATATCTGGGTCACCATGCAAAATACTGCAATGAGCATGGGGGTGTATGTATCTTTATGAATAAACTAGTAGCTCATCACATGATATCACATGTAGTAGGTTGCTCGCTGCTTCCATGGGAGCCAGCGGGATCCGGAAGGGACCCGAGCCACTACCCAGCCTGCACTGTGACACAGAGGCTGCGGGCTGGCCTCCTTGTCCCCCAGAGGCCCTCCGTTGCCACAGCAATGAAGCAAGCATTCCACCAGGCTGCTCACACTGCCCCTTTCAGCGGCAGCCCCACCCCAGGATTGGGGGACTCCAACAAGACTGAGGGGACGTGGCACTGCCATCCTGCGGCTATGGGCACTGGCATCTTTGTGATGGAGTGGTAGTTAATTTGCATATCACCCTTTTATTAGGTAGGATCCTACTACGTTTTTGAGGCAGATACCCAGAAGAAAGATTGCTGGGTCATATGGTAACTCTATTCTTAAATTTAATGAGGAACCTCCACGCTACATTCCATAATGGCTGAACCAATTTACATTCTTACCAGCTTTTGTATGAGGGTTTCTTTTTCTCCACAACCTCTCCAACACTTGTCATTTCTTGTCTTATTGTTAAGAACTATTCTAACAGCTGTGAAGTGGTATCTCATTGTGGTTTTTATTTGCATTTCCCTAATAGCTAGTGAAGTTGAGCAGCTTTTGATACAGAGTGGAGCAAAACTTAGTTTACAGTTGCTTCATATGGGGGGAAAAAAAAAAATATATATATATATATATATATATATATGTGTGTGTGTGTGTGTGTGTGTGTGTGTGTGTGTGCGTGTGTGTGTAGCTACTATGCTAAGTGACTATTTGACCATTTAACCAGTAGCTATGACATGCACTGACTACCAGGGGGGCAAATGCTAAATGCACAGGTGTGGAAACAGAACAGATTGATGAATCTCAGAGGGAAGTGGGAAGGAGAGGGTTGGAAGAGATTAACCAAAAATCTTACTAGAGGCCCGGTGCATGGATACATACACTGGCCTGTGGGGATTGGGCCAATTCTGTGCACTGGTCCTCTGACATCCCCTGAAAGGTACCAGATTATGAGAGGGCACAGGGCAGGTCAAGGGACCCCACGGGTGCATGAATTTGTGCATTGAGCTTCCAGTAATATAGTAATCCTATACAATAGAAGGGTATGCTAATTAGCCCTGACTGTCATGACCGGTCAGGCATGTAATAATCACTACCGGTCAGGTGAAGCCTAGGAGTGGTCCCGGTGGAAGTGGCCACAGGTGGGGGTGCACACAGGCCTATGGTGCCATCCAGCCCAGAGTCGCCAGCAGGTATGTTACACTGCCTGGCCCAAAAGTGGCCCCCAGCAGCAGTGGCCACCAACAGGAGCACACACAGGTCTACAGCACTGTCCAGCCCGGAAGCTGCCTGGTCAGGGTCATGAGCAGGCCTATGGCTTTCCCGCCCTGTGCTGAGGTGAAGCAGCCCCCAGGCAGAAGTGGCCACTGGTGGAGGCATGAGAAGGCCTGCCCAAAGCTGATGGCATGCTGCCTGCCGGTGTGGCACTGCCTGCACATGTCCCCATCCAGCACTGAGGTGAAGCTGCCTGCCTGGTGTCCCGGACACATAGCAATATTAAAATATTTCCTCCAATTCATTCCCTTTTAATGTGCACGAGTTCCGTGCACCGGGCCATTAGTTAGTACATAATAATAAAAAGAATGAACTCTGTTTCATATACTCAACTGAAAACCTACTTTTGCCTCACCCTGTGTATCTCTTGGCTATTTGTATATCTTCTTGGGAGAAATTTCTAGTCAGGTCCTCTGTTCATTTTTGAATGTAATTTTTTTGGTATTTTGTTGTTGAATTGCATGATTTCTTTATGTATTTTGGATATCCACCCCTTGTTGGAGCTCTTATTTGCAAATATGTTCTCCCATTTGTTTGGTTGCCTTTTTGTTTTTGTTGACAATTTCTTTCACTGTGCTGGAGGAGGTTTTTAGTTTAATATACGAGTCCCATTCATTTATTTTTGCTTTTCCTTCTTTTGCACTTGAGGTCAAATTCATGAAATCTTCTCTAAGACCAAGGTCCCTAAGTTTGGTACCTATGTTTTTTCTTCTGTGTGTTTTATTGCTTCAGGTCTTATATTTTGGTCTTTAATCCATCAAGACTGGCTTCTCTAGCATGAAAACTTTGCAGTAACACAGAACCTTACTGCTTAGATGGGTCCTGAGTTGTATTAATGCTGGGCTATCGCTGTACTGAAATTTGTTAATAATTTTCAGATAATAAGGCCCTCATTTTCATTTTGTGCTGAAAGCTGCACATTACATAGCTGATTCTGCTTGTCGTGTCACCCACAGCTTTGAATGCAGTGCTTTAAAAAACACCTGTAGGTTGAAAGAGACAAATAACCATTTCACAGTTAGCTCTCTTCCATTGAACATGTAAAACCTGGTAGCATTAACTTAGTCATTGATTTGGTCATATTAAATGAGTAGAAAATTATTAAATGAGTAGTAAGCTTTTTCATCTTCTTAGTTTATATAGGTCAAAAAAGATAGATTCTGCAGATAAATAAATTTCTTCTTTGACTTGGCACTTACAAATGGGTATTATATATTTAGCATTCACATGAGACTTGTAGAAAATTTATGAGAAATAAAGTAAAATGTAAAATAATTATAGCCAATTAGTATCTGGATGATCTGTAGTAAATGAACCTATGTGAAAAGGAATAGTGCCCATCTTATCTACTTTGGAGAATTATGATACCTTGGGAGAGGATAGTTGGAAGCACCAAGTACTATGTTCATTTTTTTCTCCTTTTTTCTTAAATATATTTTATTGATTTCTTACAGAGAGGAAGAGAGAGGGATAGAGAGTTGGAAACATCCATGAGAGAGAGACATCGATCAGCCGCCTCCTGCACGCCCCCTACTGGGATACATGCCCTTGACTGGAATTGAACTTGGGACCTTCCAGTCCGCAGGCCAACGCTCTATCCACTGAGCCAAACCCGTTTCGGCCTATGTTCATTTTTTAATACTTATTCCTTTTTGGTTTACTTGTCTCTGTTTCCTAATTCTGTATCACACAACTTGTAATTTAATTATATAATTTATTTTCTTATTTCTACTGCTCCTTAGGCTTCTGTCTCCAAACTGGATACACACTGCATAATATACTGAGGTTTGCTCTTCTCCATTCACATAACGCAGCTGAGACCATTGCATATAGTTTCCCTCATTTAGTTAATTCAGTTCCTGCCTTCAAAAAGAGCCATGTTTCCTGATCATAGCGAATTGCATTAAATTGGGTTATTTTTACAGCATTCGGTTCCCAGGTGACAAAGACAAAGAGATGGTGCAGCTCACTGGCACGGGGTCTGTTTTCGAAGGACCAGCTGGAGGTGAAGGGTAGTGACACTAGCAGAGGCCACACTCTTCCACAGGAACTCGGGGGACAAAAGGGTCAGCCAAAACCCAAAAACTGGGAATTAATCAGCTGAGAATCCTCGTGCTGCCAGCCATGATTTGCCATGTGCTGTGAGAGACTTTTACTCTATGTCTGTGTAACACAGATCTCTCAAAGAGTCAAGAAGACTAAAGGAGTAGAATCTTAAGGTTGGAACATGTTTTTGAAGATATTTAAACATTTCTATGCCATGTGGACCTTAAGGGATGATTGTCTTATATTAAAAATTAGATATACATGCCAAGACCAGTTTGGCTCAGTGGATAGAGCGTCGGCCTGTGGTCTGAAAGGTCCCGTGTTCGATTCTAGTCAGGGCCATGTACCTTGCTTGCAGGCACATCTCCAGTGTGGGGTGTGCAGGAGGCGGCTGATCAATGTCTCTTGCATTGATGTTTCTGACTTTCTATCCCTCTCCCTTCCTTTCTGTGAAAAATCAATAAAATATATTTTAAAAAATTAGACATGCATTCAATTTTATAAAGATCTACAATAAAATACAAATAATATGAGTCCTCACATACCATGAACATTGAATACATAAAGGACCATAAAATTCATGAACATTTACACAACTGTTAACAGCTGAACAGACAAACATTCAGTTACCTCAGCCATTGAAGACACAGGAAGGGGGATACAGCCAGTCATGAATTTAACCTTCTTCTTGTAAAAAAAAGTAAGTATTTAATTTTTGTTAGGAAGGGCAGTGTTTTCAGATGAGGTTCTGAAAGCAGTTTCTCATGTGGGATGGCTAGTCCTGTGTCATTTTCTTGCTGTGTGACCTGGAGAAATTACGAAGTATCGCTTGTTTTCATTTCTTCATCTGAAAATGAAGGTAACAACTTAAAATAAACTCATAGGGTTATTAAGAGAATTAATGAGTTAATACAGGTGAAATAGAACAGTTCCCGACACACAGTAATTGCTATATAAATATTTGTTAAATAAAATAACTTATAATAATCTCTTAGAGATATAATTGGCATTTTCAATAATGTTCTCACAGAAAATGAAAGTGTATATAATATGAAAATTATATGGAGTGGTCCTCTTTAGAAATTGACATGACAATAAAAAAATTCCAGCCTATTTAAAGTATTAATTGCAAGAGGCTTAAAAAATGCATTTCAAGTATATGGCTTTCTGATGCTCCAACTAGACACAGGGATTAAAGCCTGGCCTTTCTATCTCATTAGGCTTTAAACCCAACTTTATGGTATCCCATCAAGATAGAAAGTCTGCCCTTGAATCAAATTTCCTGCATATTCTTTTTAAATATGTACAGTTCTAACTTCATTATTTGTGCCATTGGACAAGTAGTATACAGGTCAGTGATTATCAGGATCAACTGTGGAGTCAAAGGATATGGATTTGTATTCTTTCATTTCCTCACTCTCAAACTTTTTTTTTTGACAGACATTTCAATTATGAGCTGTTATTTTTAAAGCTCCTAGGACCATTATGTGTAAGAGTTTTAGTGAGCATATATTTGTCTTGGAAAGATACCTAGGATTAAAATCATTGGATCACATTGTTAAGTGTATATTACATTGAAAAAAAACACTTCCCAATTATTATTCTGAGTGTTCTATTTTACATCCTTATCAGACATGAAAGAGAGTTCTAATTATTCCACTTCCTGCCAACAATTAATATTGTCAGTATTTTAAAATTTCTTACTTTAATGGGTGTATGCCCACTTTTTTTCCTAAGGTAATCCTCACCAGAGGATATTTTCCCCACTTTTTATTTAGAGAGAGTGGAAGTGAGAGGGAGAGACAGAGAGAGAAACATTGATATGAGAAAGATGGATGGATTGGTTGCCTCCTCCAGGTGCCCCAAACCAGGTTGGGGATGGAGCTTACAACCAAGGTATGTGCCCTTGACTGAGAATCAAAGCCGAGACCCTTCAGTCCAAGATCCAGTGCTCTAACCACTTAACTAAACCACTTCAAGCTTGAAATTCTGTTGCCAATGATGTTGGTTCAGTGAGTCCCCCAGAAGCCTGTCAGCCTTTTGGCCAAAGTGTCCTGTCTTTTAAAATGATAGCTTCAAACATTCTGATAAAGCAACCTCAAAATTGCATGGGATGTTACACTAACTTGTATGGAAATTACGTAATTAATTTCTTTGTGGGCGATCATCTTTTAAACATGGAAAGATTTAAAATTAAGTATACAAGTGTTTGAGAGACTTAAAAATCATACCATTGTTTATATTTTTGTGAGATAGTCTGTATGCTTGTGATTTAATATGGCAGTAATATTTTAGAGATATTGGAATATTAGAAAAACTTGTTAGCCATGTTTGCATATTGATGATTTATATAGTTTGGAAGCACTTGGGAGAACTCAAAGCTCATTGTATATGTTCAAATTCCAAGACTTGTAAAAGTTATTTAAGGACTTGAAAATAGTTGTATGTTAATTCAGATAGTTCAAGTACTTAGAAATTATAAGTTTAATGGAATTGTAAATGAAACCAAATATTTTCCAAAGGCAATTAGGTGGTGGTAAAATTTTCTAGAATTTTAAGTAAAAATTATATGAAATGTAACTCAAACAAAAGCTTCTTTAGAAAGATGATAGGTTCTTATATTTGTAACTTTAATGGAATAAGGACATTTAAAACAGTAAAATCATGAACTAACTTTTTTGCATACAAAAATATCCTAGAAGTCACCCCAAAACTCTTATGCAATGTGTAAATTCCAAAAGTAACCCAGTTTTTTTAAAAAAAAGTTCTGTTTTAAATACAACACCTTTTAATGTTTACCTATATTAAGCTTTAAGTCGAGTATTCAGTCTTTTAAATTTTCTGTGGATGTGCAACGCTTGGTCTTTACTCGGGAATTTCTGGGTGGTGGTGATAAGCCTTTTGTACAAGAAGCAAAGGAAAAGACACCAGCTGTTTGCCATGACTGATGGGAGAATGCCTCCAGCTACGGCGTCTAGAACTAGCTCACACTTCTCCCCTAAAACAGGTACATATTTAGCCTCAAATTTAGATTACAGAATGGGTTCTGAAGTGCTGCCAAACCGTTGGATCCCAAGCAAGAGAACTCAATAAATTGCTATCCTAAGAGATTTTTTTCCCCCCAAAGGGTGTTACTCAATGAATGAGAGCAATGCTAACACATGCTACCGGCTTCCTGGGTTCTCATGCAACAGACATTCACTGGCTCCTCTGATGTGACAATCACTGGACAGGCAGAGATGAGGAGGACCTAGATGCCCTACCTCTCCCACCAACCATTGATACTTGGCAGAAGGCAAACCATAGAGAAGCAATATGTAGTCCAGTATGACATGAGCATCCCCAGGGTGAGAGAGCACATCATAGGAATTCCTAATCCATCCTGGCAGGATGGAGACAAAAATTCAGCACTTGAAACTTGAACAGTAAGTAGGAGTTGTGTGTGGTGTGTTTTTTAAAATATTTTATTGATTTTTTTTTATAGACAGGAAAGGAGAGAGATAGAGAGTTAGAAACATCGATGAGAGAGAGACATCGATCAGCTGCCTCCTGCACACTCCCCACCAGGGATGTGCCCACAACCCAGGTACATGTCCTTGACTGGAATCGAACCCAGGACCTTTCAGTCCACAGGCCGATGCTCTATCTACTGAGCCAAACCGGTTTCGGTTTTGTGTGTGTTTTATAGAAAAAAAAAAATTATCAATATGTCTTTTTAGTAAATTTCAAGGTTTCGGGGAGTTACTGGAGAGCAAAAGGAAATCCAGCCAGACATTAAATCCTCCTTTGGCATCAGGGTAAAAATGGAATTAAATGTATTTGCATTGTTGGACTAGTCAAAGCCCCAAGTTTAGATTTCAGGGGGAAGGTAAATGAGTTGTGACGTTCCAGGCAGTATAACCGAGTAGGACAAATGTTGGGGAGGGTTTTGGACACAGAGGGAGAGAACCAGAGTGTATAACTAATGTCCCAGTTTTTCAGGAACTTGGAAGCTCATTGTTAGGGGATGATCCCGATTGGACACCTGGCACAATGCGGAATTTCTTGATGATATAATATGCTCTGGTGGAATGCCAGCAAGCACCACAGTCATAAAACTGATCAGGTTTTTCGTGCACAAAGCTATTTGACTCCTTTTCTGCTCATAGATTTAAAAATGTAAAGAACAAATAAAGAGCACCCCAAAGATAGGAATACCACTAAGAGCTAAAACATTCATAACTTGGAATTTTTTATCTGGGCTTCTAATTGTCAACTTTTTGTTTAACTTTTATTTGATTATTTTGTTATTTAAATGTTTAAACTCCTTGTGTATGTTGAATAATCACATATAATATTAGGGTCTCTTTTTAAAAAGAGGTGTTCTATGTAGTGTTGGGGCCAGCATTGCCTTCTGCTTACTGAAATGTGAGAAGGTAACATTCATAAGAGTTGACATGTCAAACGTTCAAAGACTTACTAGAATTCTACAAAATAATTTATTCATCTTTAATGAGGAATAAATTATTTAGTAAATTATTTAGTAAATTTATTCATCTTTAATGAGGAATAAATTATTTAGTAAAATTCTAGTAAGTCTTTGAACGTTTACTTTCTTAGTCCAATCCTTGGTATATAGGAGTCGCTCAGTTAAAATTTGTTTAATTGCATGTAATTAGATTATTTGACTTGTCTTGCCTTGCATTGAACTGGCGTGGGCTAAATTGAGGTCTTAAAACCCTTAGGATTTCTTAACTGGTTAAAGCATGTTAATGAGGAGACTTTGGGACCCCACCCAACCAAGGTGGGGTTACCAGGAGAATCAACCATGTGATTAGAGGGTTGGACTTTCAGCCCCAACCCCTTGACCTGCAGGGAGTGGAGAGGGGCTGGAGGTTGAATCAGTTGCCAATGGCCAATGATTTAATCAATCGTGACATCATGCAGCCTCTACAAACCCATGCAGACAAGGTTCGGATAACTTCTGGGTTCCCCAAACACGTAGGGATTTGGGGAGAGTGGCACACTCTGAGAGGACATGGAAGCTCTCTGTACACTTTCCCCAGAGCTTGCCCTATGCATCTCTTCCACCTGACTGTTCCCGAGTTATCTTTTTAATATAACATGTAACCCAGAAATCAAATATTTCTTGGATTTCTGTGAGCCGCTCTAGAAAATTAATGGAACCGGAGGTGGGGGTCCCGGGAAACTGTGACTTACAGCCACTTGGTCCACAGCACAGGTAACGGCCTGTGCTTGCCACTGGCATCTGAAGTGGAGGGCGTGCCCTAACCTGGGGGACCTGCTTCTGTCTCCTGGTAGATATTCCCAGAATTGAGTTGATACCATCCAGGAGGGCAGCTGAGAGTTACTTTGGGGGCCTGTGTGGGAAACATCCACGCTCTGGAACTGGGCCCCAGAATCTAAAAGAGACCCAGACAGGATCGTAAACTTCTCTCAGAGCTTTAAGTTGCAGCACCATCACTAGCCAAGAGCAGCCATGGTTAACTGCATGCTTCTCATGCTTTACCAGGATACCGTTGTGTTTTTCTGATGTGCTCTGTTCATGGCTGCTAAGAAAAATAATACCGGTTTAGTTCACACATCCCCAGAGAGTAGATGCTCACTCCTCCAACCCAGCATGCGGTCAATATAAAGTAAATGTTACATTCCCTGACTACTGATTCAATTAACTGCTGGGGCCTGAAGTGCCTTAATTAACATTTACCATGAATGTCCTAACAACCATTTCTTGGGATCTGGACTGTCAGCACTGTTAATTATTCAGGGACTAATTAATAGTGACTTTGATTTCCCTGCCCTTTATTGAGATATAGCATACTCCAGGTCGGACAGTGGGTTACCCAGTGTGGTTTAGGAGCAACGAAATGCTGTCCAGTATCTCTGAGGATGCTGCAATTCCTATTCCGTTCACTGGTCAGTATGTTTGCTTTTAGTCCAATAAGACACTGTTCTTATTTTTAGAGCTTGATGACCTATTACATAGCATTAAGACCTATTGTGTCTTAGTATCTGGTAGGACACTCCCTCCCTGCCAGTCCCTTCCACGCCCCCCTCTTTTTTTTTCTGATTTCACTGTTGGCAAGCCTTTATTTTCCCATTCCACAAGTACCCTCCTCCCTTTCTTCACGCTGCTTTCCTTGCTCACATTTCATGAAGACATTAAGAAATAGGTCTAATTTTCTTGTTTTTGTGTCTCAAAACTTTTGATCAAATGCTAGTCACTGTGTGTAAGAGAACAGGGGAGAATGAAGTAATATTTACACCCAAAATAGTGAGTGCTCCTTCTCTCGGTGGGCTACCAGGAGGGGGCTCTGGGCTCATCAGACTGTGGTTAAACAGCAGCTTTAGTGATTGCATCAGCTCACCTGCCTCGGATCTTAAACTGGAGTTTTAGCAAATGCCCGCGGGATGAGTAGGAGGGCCGCTAGCTGCTCTCTTGTCTCTGGGGGACCCTTCAAACCGTAAGGGCAGCTCACATTCGGGCTTTAAAATGTGAGAATGTCAACAGGTTTCTTTTTCCCTGTGTGATGAGCAGATTCTTTCCGCTGCTGCACATACAGGCTGACATCACCTGAGCTTCTCCCCCAGAAAGGGCTGGTCACTTTCAGGAATTCTTATAGCTGCGTTTCCTTGCATCCTCAGCCATCAGTTGGGTTTAAAAAACAAAAACAAAAACACAACTTCTCAGATGGTTCTCATGATTAGGATCCGAGTGCAGCATTCTTGCAGTTTTCTCGATCCTAAAGCTCAAGTTGAAGTCCTTTGTTGGGTATTCATAACTGAGGTGGGTCAATATTCTTCTGATTTGGTTCTAGACTCATGATTACGCTAGGCTCCATTTACTCTTTTAAAAATTTTCAGTAACTACTGTGAGACAATAGGAATTCCCTGTTTCTTGACATTTTATTAAAACTCATCTCTACAGCCATCTAGGTGTTGATACCTAGAAGAGTAAGATATCCAGTTGCAAAAAAAAAATGTCTTTAATGCTTATTGAGCTATTAAACTTCTAAATTTTGTGTGCGTGTTCATCTGGTGAGATCTTTCTTTACCTATTTTAAAATTTCACCCAGTGTTTTAACTTACCGGTATGTTTTTGTGAAGCCTTTGTTCTGGAAGATTTGGAACATAGATGTAGATAAGACCTAGTCCTTGTCATCAGGAGCTAATAGCAAAACAGGAGGCAGATGTATAACTACCTGGAAACTACATGTATGTAACCACAAAGGCTGATTAATAGGCTTCTTGGGGGTCACACAAGGAATCACATCCTTGGTGAATATATCTCAATATAAAGTCATTACTTAATAAATAAGAAATTTAATTTCATTGAGCCCTGTGAACCTGGTCTTCATTAAACAAACTGTAAGAGACTGACACCGTGTTTTCTGGCATATAAAACGACTTTTTAACCCAGGAAAATCTCAAAAGTCAGGAGTCATCTTATATGCTGGGTGTCATCTGATAGAGCAGGTATATCCCAAACTCTGTATTTTAACTGGAAAATTTGGGGGTCGTCTTATACACCCAGTTATCTTATAAGCTGGAAAATATGGTATGTGAGCATGGGTAATGATTTCTTAATTTAGGATGAGAGAATCTCCTTCCCAAAGTCAGCTGTTGCCTGCTATGTGGGTCATATGGCTTTTCTAGTGCTGAAGATAAATCAGCCATTAGTTTGACATGACAATGTGGTAACCAACAAAATTAACCTTTTAAAAATATTGTTTTTCTATAGTTATTTAAATCATCTTTTTACTGTGTTCATATTGCTTCATTGAATGTTATTTTTTTCAGTCTTTCAACAAGCCCAGCTTTTTAATCCAATAAACCATTTCTAGTTTTTATTAATCTTCTCTATTTCTTTTTAGTTCTTTATTTCTTTGATTTCTGCCTTTATTTATTGTTTATTTGGGTTTGTTCTATAGATCTTTCCCCAAATTTCTTGTGTTGGATATTTGGATGCATTTTTAAAATGTGGCTTTTTATTATAAAAGTTTTAAAACATACAAAGGTACAGAAAATAGTATAACATGCACCAACATGCTCAACCAACTTGAACTATTATAAATTTATGATTCCTCCTATTACTTTTGCATACACATCTATCCCCCTTGATTATTTTAAAATAACTTCTAGATATTAAACACTTTATCCATAAATACTCATGTCATTTCTAAAAAGTAATGAATAAACATTTACCATGATCACACCATTTTTAAATATAAAAATATCATAATATGATTATACCCAATCAGATTTCCATGGTTATCTCGTTATTCTGAGTCTAGATACTATAACTGGTTGATATATCCTTTAAATCTCTCTTAATCTATAGATTCTTCCATCTCTTTTTTTCCTTGTAATTTATTTGTTGAAGAAATAAGGCCATGTATCCGGTAGCATTTCCCATAGTCTAGATTTTGCTGTCTGCATCCCTGTTCTATCATTTAACATGTCTATCATCACCTGTATCTCTTGCTTTTTTTAGTTCTATTTAAAGATCTAATAGATTTCAAGCTGATTTTATGGCTGGACTGTTTCATAGGTGGCACTGTATACTTGCACTGGGGACACATAATGTCTAGCCGCCTTTCTTTTTGTGATGTTACCAGTCACTGATTGTCATTGCCTGGAGTCATTAACTTTTTATAGTGATCATATTCTAATTTTCTCATTTCTTTTTCACTTGGTAGCAAGAATACTCTCACAAAGAAAATTTTCCACTATCTGTTATTTGGTTAGGTTGACTAATATTAGATTTTCAAAGAGAAGAATGCAAGCTTGAAATTTTTTTTTCTTTTTACTTAAAATACAATTTCCAAAAATGATGACTTGGTTCCCCCACCATACCCCAAAGATGACTAATGCATTTTTTGTGACATTATGAGTTTAAACAAATTTGATTTTATATTGTGACTAGAGGCCCAGGGCACAGATTCGTGCACCGGTGGGGTCCCTCGGCCTGGCCTGCAGACATCCCCCCAAGAGTCCTGGATTGTAAGAGGGTGCAGGCCAGCCTGAGGAACCCCTACTGGTGCATGGTCAGGGACGGGGAGGGACTGTGGGAGGGCTCCAGGGCATTTCTGATCCGTCAGATTGGCTGGACCCCAGCAGCAAGCTAACGTATTGGTTGGAGCATCTGCCCCCTGCTGGTCAGTGCATGTCAAAGCAACTAGTCGAATAGTCAAAGGAATGGTGGGACACTTAGCATATCAGGCTTTTATTACGTAGGCTTATTATCCTGATTGATGCTCAACTTGTCCCATTTGGCGCTAATGAGCGCCTTATTCAGGTTAGCTTCTGGGCACTTCTGGTGTGACCTTAGGAGTCTAGGGGTGAATTCCGAAGAATGACTTCTCAATCATCGTCTGTTTTCCGTGTTCTTCAGCTCAGTAGGGCTTCTGTGCCTCCCAGATGTTACCAGGGGCACAGGCATCAGTGACCAGGGCCACCGTTGCCGCTGATATCTGCAGTAGAAGGGCAGGTGGTGATTCTCTCCAGGCAGTACAGGAGGCACCTTTCTTCCATCCAAGCCTCTCTCTGCCGCCTCTGGCTGCCATTTGTCCTAGGATCCAGTTGCTCACCACACATATAAACACCACACACAAACATGCCCCACCTGTACACACATGCCACACACATGCAAACCTCACATACACAGAGACTCTCCCATAACTGACCACACCTCACACATGCCACCCATACCATCTGATAAACTTCAATGTGGCCTGAAGTTTGAAGTCCTTCCTGGCTTATTGGTTCTTCCTGGCTTCTTTAGATGCTCCAGGTTTCATTTTATAGTACATATTGTAAGTGAAATATCTAACAAGGCTTTATTATGATTTAACTATGTTTTCTAATATTTGTTAATGTATTTTTTTCTAATTACTCTGCAATTCTTCCTTTATCATATAGTAATTTCTTATGTATAATTTGTTTTGGACTAGTCCTTTTAGTTAATATAGCTATTGAATTTTTAGTTAACTAGCTTTGTTTAAGCCAGTTATAAAATATACTTATCTCGAATGGCAAGTTCTCATACTTTATTATTTTAAAAATATTATTAGGTTTTTTTTCTTTTTCCTCCATTTATTATTCTAGAAGAGGAACATCAGGAACATTTTGTCTGTGAACCTCTCAGTTAAAATAATTTATATCTTCATGGTATTAGGAGGAATTTCAGTAATAGTTAAACATTTTGCCTATCAGTTATAGGCTAAAAGATGTTCCAGGTACTTTCTGGGTAATATATTCTTTCTTTCCAAAACCAGTTCAGACAGATAAAATGACAGGCATTGTTACAGGAGAAAACTAAAGGTCAGAGAGATAAGTAACTTGTTCAAGGTCACAACACTACTAAGTAGGGGAAATACAATTCAAATCTTGATGTTGCCCTCTTCTTGGCACTGCGCACACTGCCCACTGCCTCACACTGTCTTTTTCAACTGGTATGACAAAGTAATGGCTTTACTTACGTTGTGAGGGATGTTTGTAAAAAATAAAGAATGTTGCACTTAAAAAGGATGGCTGCAGGTAGGACTGGCGGGAAAGGAAATATCTGTGACGAGGGTCTGATTCGATGCCATGGAAAAGCAAATACTGGGCATCTCAAGGACAAACATGCCCACTAAGTGTATCCAGCAAATACTGGGCATCTCAAGGACAAACATGCCCACTAAGTGTATCCAGCTGTCCCTGCTCTTGTTGCTTGCCCACAAATTCCACTTACATACGGTTGGTTTGACTTCAAGGTGTCACGATACATAAATGTGATGATGACGGAGGACTACATGAAGATAATAAGAGTTATCATTTTGTTAGTCATGCCATGTCAGGGAGATTAAGCAATTTGCCAAAAAACAAAAATAAAATAAAATAAATCCAGTTACTAAGCTGTGGAGATGGAATCCAAACCGGTATTGGATTTTGTCCTTCTGCCTGAACGTGTTAAACCTGCGGGGAGACGGTGAGGTTATCAAATGCAAGTGAGGCTATAACGGCATATCGGACTCATCAGTTTATTGGAGACATCACCAGTTACAAGTAGTAGAAAGACAACAATTGAAAAGAAAACACACACAATTTGCATGCACAGTCTTCCTCTGTTTCCAGGCAGTAGCAAAGGCCAAGTCTAAAGGCGTTTTGGCTCAATAAGTGGAATAAACAGAGGAAGAATCTGGAGTGTGAGTGATCAACTAGCTAATGCTCATTGACTGCAGAGGAGGTGATTTGTGCTTATGTTCTCCAAAAGAACTTACCTTTATGTGCCTTAGAGCACCCCGCCCCCCTTGCATCACCTAGACTCTAGAAACACTAGATCTAACCCGCATAGGCTATGTTTGTAATTTCCCAGATAAACACCAAAGTTAGACAGGAGTCAAGGTTAGTTAGTTACTGGAAGGCATGTTTGCTATAGATCTAGCAATAGTTGCTCAACAGTCCTTCCCCGTGAGGCTGCAGGTCCTCAAGAGCAGCAGTAATAACAATTAAAAAATATATATATTGATATATATTGATTTTTCACAGAGAGGAAGAGAGAGGAATAGAAACATCGATGAGAGAGAGACATCGATCAGCCGCCTCCTGCACGTCCCCTACTGGGGATGTGCCCGCAACCAATGTACATGCCCTTGACCGGAATCGAACCTGGGACCCTTCAGTCTGTAGGCCGACGCTCTATCCACAGAGCCAAAGTGGTTTCAGCACTAATAACAATTAACAGTTGTTCGGTTGTGTTTTCTCAAGATAGGCTGTCACGCCGAGTCCTCATAACTTGGGGAGGTCAAATGTATCACCACAGACCTTTGCAGGCTGTTACAAACGCAGTGCACAGAATTCAAGGCGAACCGCCTGAAGTCACACAGGTGCTGACTGACAGAGTTGGATGTGAATGCAGTGAATGAGCTGTGGGAAATGCTGGGGTCTAGGTGACATAGAAAAGGGAGAAAGATAAGGAAGCCAGGAGTGGGCACAGCTACTACCTGTGAGAGGGTGGGCTCTTGGCAAAATGAGGCACAGGTTAGGAATTTTACTAATGTGGGTATCATTTGGATCATTCTTTATCTTCAATCAGACATTTATTAAACCTTCTGATGTTATGTTGTCCAGTGACGAGCATAGTAGCTGAAACATGATAGACACAAAATAAATGTTTCATAAACAGACCATTTTGCAGATTTGCGATAATGCCGATTTACAATGTGGTGGAGTCTGTATCGCTGAATCTGCTCTTCATGGAAATCAGGTCCGTCTTCAGCATGGGTGAGCCAGCTGGAGAACATATGAAGGTTTTCCTGCTACAAAGATATGGTACCTATAAGAGTAAGTGTTAGGAATGGAGCTAGTGCAAATGCTAAGATGGAAATACAGTGGTACCTCGAGATACGAGTTTAATTCGTTCCGGAACCTTGAGGCATGGGAAATTATGAGATGCTTGAGTCACAGTAAACTGGTGGGTCGTGTGCAGCCGGTGGATCCGTGTGATTACTCCTATCTCAAATGTTGCTCGTATTTCAAAGCAAAAATCGCTCGCTCGACAGCTCGTATCTCAAAAATCTCATGTTCGGCCACTCATATCTCGAGGTACCACTGTATATGAATATACATATGTATTTTTTCTTTATTTCTTTTTTTTCCACCCAGTCCTGCAACCCTCCCTCTCCCCAACCACCGCCATCTGGCAGCCATTTCATTTCAACAATATATTAAAAATTAGGAAATGGAGAAAGAGTAGAACATACTATAGAATCATAAAATTAATGCTTTTCCACAGTTGAGAGAAAGAAAGAGAATTAGCTGAAGAACAAAACCCATAGTGGCTATAGAAGACTATGAGAAAAAGTAAAGATTTAATAATGTACAGTATTCATTTCCTGTGGCTGCAGGGACCGGCCTGAGTGATTTAATAGAATTTTAACCTCTCATAGTTCTGGAGGTTGGAGGTCCAGAATCAAAGTGTCCTTGCCTCTTCTAGCTTCTGGAGGTTCCTGGAAATTCTGGAAATTCTTTGGCTTGTAGACATATCACTCCAATATCGGCCTTCATTGTCACCATGTTTTTGGTGTTTTGCTATGGCAGCGCTAGGACACTAAATAAGGACTTTGGCACTAGGAAGTGGGGCACTGCTGTTAGAAATAATTAAAAATGTGGAAATGGCTTTGGGTAATGGGTTGAGTCTGGAAGATTTTGAAGCACATAATAGAAAAAAAAATCCTAGATTACCTTGAAGAGACATATGAAAATTTGTTTAAGATTATGAGAATGTCTTTCGTATCCTATCCTGTTCCACCATTGTATTTTGGAAGCAGATAACTTGTTTTGTAGTTTTACGGTTCTACACATGGAGAAGAAATTCTGCGTTAAGGCTGTAGCATTAATTTAAGCCCCAGTTTCCAGCCTGCTGGTCTGCCTTGCAGATTTCAGACTTATGGCTCTCAGAATCAGGTGAGCTAATTTCTGAAGCAAACATGCATAATATAGTTTATTCAGTGTACATCTGTACAATCTCCCATTGGTTCTGTTGCTATGGAGAATGCACTTAAAAACAGCAATAAAGAAAACCCGCAACTTGCTTCTTACCTAAATTAGCTTCAAACTTCAGTTAGCTCATTGAGCAGTATTGGCATTGATCATATAGCAGATATAATTTTCTCAGAGCTTTAAGCAGTTCAGAGACACATGTTAATTGTGGCATAAAAACATATGGACAATAAATATAAATGTTTAATTGTACTGAAATAAGTTGCAGCAATATATGCCAAAACATGTTTTCTTTGCCTGTTAGAAGGCAGCTGATTTGGTATACCACATACATATATGCAGAAGTGATAGTAGATGGGTACCTAGGTCAAGGCTTCAATAAATATTCAAATATGAATATTAATCAATGAGGTTGACTACAACCACTAGTTATTTTCTCTCTTCTCGTTGACACTATTCTTCTCTCCTTAAAAGACTTACAAGTTATTTTTAAGTTTCTAATAAATTTGAAGATTTCATGTGATACCAATAAATAAATATATGAATGCATATAAATTGATTTTACACCTTGAAAATACCTATTTTATTATACATTGTTCTCTTAAAGCTAATTTCAGGGCTATACTGAAAAGTTTAAAAATTTTAAAGCTCAATCAAGTATTGATACATCACTAAACAGAAAACTTGATAGTTGAAACTTTAGCCTGAATATCTATATATATAAAAGCCCAGCGACCGATTGGTGGAATGACCACAACAACCGGTCGACCACCTGCTATAATGCACACTAGCCATCAGGGGGAAGACACTCAATGCAGGAACTGCCCCCTGGTGGTCAGTGCACACCCACAGTGGGAGCTGTGCTTGGCTGACCAGGATGAGCAGTGCTCCCACAGTGGGCTGATCCCCACAGGCCATGTCCCCACCAGTGCACAAATCCATGCACCAGACCTCTAGTATTATATAAATTGAAAACACCATTCTGAAACATACATAGCACTATGAGACAGTTTCCCAGGGATATCTCTCATATTCTACTTACCTGCATTTTTTTTATCCCTATTTTAAGCTCTTGTGTGATCTCAGTAATGGGATTTGGTGCAACAAAAAGGAATGCAGCAGCCCTGGCTAGTGTAGCTCAATTGGCTGAGGATCCTCCCCCCATGCACCGAAAGGTCACTGGTTCTACTCATGGTCAGGGCACAAACCCAGGTTGTGAATTTGATCTTTAGTACTAGAGACAACCAATCTATTTTTCTCTCTCTTTCTCCCTCTCCCTTCATATCTCTCTAAACCAATAAAGATATATTTTTATAAACGAATGTAAAATAAATCAACAGTAGCTACTGTCAAGTGTGCTGTATAAAGTTTATGACTCAGGAGTTCACCTCACTTGAGGTTCTGTGAAACAAGGCTCTGTTAATCTCAGACATGGAAAGAGAATTCATGCATCCATGAAATTCTCATTGATGATATCTCTTTTCAGAAAGCACACTCAGGTCCACTTGGGTGTCTCCTCTTGTTCTCATATAAATCCCAGGCTTGAACAGCCCTGTGGATTCCATGGGGATTGCTCTGTTTTACTCAATTCTGGGGTGTTCCTGGAGGTGTCCCCACCCTGGCTGCTGTCTCAGACATCTTCAGCCCTGTGCGAGCACTGGTGCTTGCTCTTTTCCCCTTAAGTATGGTTTGTCTGGCTTCATGGAGTCTTACCCTGTGTGTACAAAGCTTATATATTAGATGAAAATTGGAGGAGACATTTATACAGGTTTTTTTTTGGCCTATTTCTCTGCCATCTCTCTTATTTCTCATTATCCTGTTTCACAAATTCCAGCTGTCCCAATAGTCTCTTTCTTTCATCTCTGTTTTCTGATCTCAGCAAAACCAAGCTGAGGTTGTTTGAGCTCTGCTGGGGTGAGGCGGGGGTGGGGGGGGGTCTCTCACTGTGCCACCATCTGCAAGCGCCTGGGGGAAGAGGATTCATGATCCTGGGCCCACCTGGCTTGAGTTCATTCTCTCCAGTGTTAGAGAGTTGCACTGCCAGTTTTCCACAAGCTAAAGTAGTTATTTCGTATATTTTCTTTAGTTATATAATTGTTTTTGCAAAAGGCTGGTCTATTACAAGATATTCCATCATGGCCAGAGGTAGGATTCTCTAAAAACATATTTTATGTTTGTTTATTGCCTTGGGAGTAACTGGAACATCCAGATAGTATAAATTCAAATTCCAACCTGGAAATAATTTAATTTGCCTCCTACGGCCCCAACCAAAACAGGATATCTATCTTGTCCTCCCCCTGTGTTGACTGGCATATTATTTCTAGACCACCCTTTCACTGAATGTGTAACCCTTTCGTCAAGGGAGGACTCTTCTTTCGTTGCTGATGAGAGTCTGGACTTCCCTTCCACGACAGTCATAGATCCATCCCCTAATCACTTGCTCTGATTTTGAAGTTTCCTCCTCAGTTCCAATCCCTGGTTGTATTTGAGTTGAGCTATACAGTTAAGATAATATTTATTATAAATGGGCTAGTCGGGATGTGGAGAAAGACGGACTCATGAATTGCTGGTTAGAAGTGTCAGTTTTACAATTCTTTGGAGGAGAGTTATAGTCTATCAACCTTTCAAAGGTACATACACCATGACCCCAACATTTATTGCAGCATAATTTATACTAGGGGACCAGTGTACGAAATTTGTGTACTGGCAGAGAAGGAAGGGTGTCCCTTAGCCCAGCCTGCCCCCTCTTACAGTCTGGGAGCCCTCAGGAGATGTCCCGTGGGGAGTGGGCCTAAGCCTCAGTCTGGCCTCCCTCTGCAGGAGGCAACTGGGCTGATCAGGGGAAGGTGCTGCCCCCATCATCCCGATGCTGCTGCCACTGCTGGCCACCGCACCCACCAAAGTGTTGGTCCATCAACATGGACTCCAGTCCCTTCACCATGAAAAAATGACAGCTTTTTTTAGGCATTTTCAAGATGTCCCTTTCATAGGATATGACTTTACTTCTTCCCTCCCTACCTCCCTCCCTCCCTCCCTCCCTCCCTCCCTCCCATCTATCCACCCATCCTCATTGATAATATGTTTTCATTGACTTTTAGAGACTGTAGAAGAGAGGGAGAGACAGAGAGAAACATCAGTGTGAGAGGAACACTTTAATTGGTTGCCTCCTGCATAAGCCCTGACCTGAGCCCCAGCCAGGGAGGAGCCTACAACCTAGGTACATGCCCTTGATCAGAATCAAACCTGGGCCCTGCATCAGCAGGCTGAGGCTCTATCCACTGAGCCAAACCAGCTAGGGCGGGATATGATATTTCTTAGCCCCTCCAGCAGCAGACCTTTGTTTTTTCCTCTAAAAGTATGGTGGGAAAACACTAGATTACTTTATTAGATTCTTATGATCCAAGAACACTGTGAATAGCATACAGAGAGCTTAGCCAATGAGCGGTGAGAAAATGATTTTACACTCAAACTGGTTTGGAAAGAGCGTTGGCTTGCAGACTGAAGAGTCCCAGGTTTGATTCCTATTAAAGGCATGTACCTTGGTGGGGGTCACATCCCCAGTGGGGAGTGCACAGGAGACAGCTGATCAATGTTTCTCTCATCGATGTTTCTGTTTATCCCTCTCCCCTCTTCTCTGTAAAAAATTAATAAAATATATATTTTTTAAATAAAAGGTGTTTCCTCTGCAGCTCATGCACAGAGGACCCCCTGCATTGTGTCTAATGGGCTAGGGGCATGTCTTCGGCCACCAGGGGCATGTCCCCAAGCCCGGCAGCCCCACATGGTGTCCCCTGGGCTTGGGGGTGAGACACGGGTCATGGGGCGCCCCCAAGCCCAACAGTCCTGCATTGTACTGGGCTAGAGGCATGTCTTTGGCTGCGGGGGGTATGACCCTAAGCCCAGCAACCTGCTTTGTGTCCTCCAGGCTGGGGGCGTGGACCCAGGCCATTTGGCACCCATGCACCTGCAAGTGGCTGTAGGGTAGAAACATTCACCATATTGTCATAGTGACTCGGTGGATGTTTCCTCCCTGCCCCCAGCCACTCAGCACCTGCATTGTAGGCCTGGAGTGGCTGGGGGCATTCTGGGATCCCGGCAGCTCAGGGTCTATGTGAGAGCCTACAGGCTAGGAGCAGCGTGGACCCTGAGATGTTCCCAGGACCCAGGCCGCTTGGCACCTGTATATGCAAATTAACCCTCCATCTTTGTCAGGTTGATTTGCATAGTCACTCCTGATTGGCTGGTGGGTGTTGTGGATGTATAGTCAATTTGCATCTTTCTCTTTTATTAGTGTATATTAGCAAAAGTTTCCAAGCAATTTTAAAGGTAATCACTAGGGGACTGGCTAAATAATATGTTTTATAGGCAAACAATGTAATTTAAAGGAAAAGGAATGAAGCCCTGATCAGTGTGGCTGAGTTGGTTGGAGCATCATTCCACACACCAAGGGGTCTTGATTCCCTGTCAGGACACATACCCAGGTTGTCGGTTCAATCCCTGGTCAGTAAAAAGGGATAGTAAACCATAATATAGGTCTAATTGAGCTGTAGGGTATTTGTCCAAGAAATATGGTCTTCAAATAATGTCTTGGGAAAAGGGGGTTACATGTGTTCAATATGGCCTTCAGAAACTTCTAGATGAAAGGAACCTTAGGAAGGCCAGTGGTTTTCTGACATTTCAACAGTTTCCTAGAGATGTCATTCTATGTCAGTGGGTGGGAGCATCTTTTAGACTCTGATTCTTCAGTGTTTGGGATTATCCCACAATACAGTGGAGAGGTCATGTGTGGTTTTCAAAGCTCCCAAATTGTAAGCAAAGTAGGCAATCATGTTGTCAGACTTGGTTCTTGGAATTTATTTGATGAAAAGTACAACTATCCTACTAACTACAAAATATTAAGCTTCATCCCACAAAATTGCACACATTAAAATAAGGCCTTCTCTTACCAATTTCTTATTTTCCTTGCAAGACTATACATTATAGGTTAAATTTACTGACATGATTTAAATCCAGGATAATGTGGGGCTAGAAGAATGAAAAGAAAAACACATTCGTATTGTCCTGCTTTCTTCTTTGGGGTGCTGTATTATAAGTAAACAAAATTAAATTAAATCTCAGGAGGAGCCCATGACCCAGTCTGAGGACCTTCTGAGAAAGAACTTCTGGCCTTAACTGCTCTTTTCCCGCCTCTTTTGAAAAAATGGCTTTTTATACAAGTAAAATGGTAAACATAAACACTGCAGGTCTGGAGAAAGGGCCTCTAGAGAAAGACTTGAGGGATTTGGGCAAAATGTAAGTAAAGAAAAATGTGTTCACTCTGATCAAAGATGCCCAACACTACAACCCCAGGAGACTTTGCCTTTAAGAATTAAGCAAATGGCCCAGCCAGCATGGTTCAGTGGTGGAGCATTGATCTATGAACCAGGAAGTCTCGGTTCAATTCCTGGTCAAGGCACATGCACGGGTTGTGGGCTCAATCCCCAGTGTGGGGCATGTAGGAGGCAGCTGATCAGTGCTTTTCTCTCACCATTGATGTTTCTCTCTCTCTCTCTCTCTCTCTCTCTCTCTCTCTCTCTCTCTCTCTCTCCCTTCCTTACTGAAATCAATAATAAAAATATTTTTTTTTAAAAAAAAGGAATTACACAAATGGGTCAGTCAGAAAGTGGGGGAGAGACAGGGATAACTATTTCCTATTTCTAAATGGTCCATGTCCAATCCTTCAAACTGAGGCTTTATGGAATTTTTTTTTTTTCTAGAGAGCAGAAAATCCTCCCTAGCATGAGCTATTTAAAGGCCCTGGCCTTGCATTGAAACTGCAGATTTGGCCGGAGCCAGTTTCAGCTGGATTTTCTGGGCAGTCGGTAATGCAGCAGCAAATTCACTCTTTTTTAATATAATGGCAGCCGTCATTGGGAGGAAGGAGAATCACTTCGGGCAGTGCCAGGTTTTAAATGAAAAATCTAACTATAGCTGTCCCTTCCGCTCTCCGGGAGAGCCGGGGATGATTGTATGGGGAGCCAGGGCGAAGGGCGACCTCCGCGCTTGCGCCTGCTTTGGAGACCAGCTCGGTGGCGAGCTGGGGTCAGCCTGCCCCATCCCTGGCCCCTGGCAAGGATTTGCAGGCCTTTGACAATGGGAGCAGCGCACGATTGAAAAGCAGCTGAGCTGGGTCGACCCAGTGTAGCGCCCGTATCAAGCAAGGAGGTGTGTACTCTTTGATCTCTGAGCCCTTGAGCTGCTGCATGAGAAATAATCACGGGGTTATAATATAAAGCAGGTACCTCACTTTCTGTGTAGCCAGCCAGCGAGCCTGAGCCTGCCTGGATTCCGCCCAGGGCAGGGGTGAGCCTCTGATAGAGCGAAGGGTACGCATTCATCTTATGTGAAGCGAGGAGAAAGAGCCCCTACATTAAATCGTTTCCTCTTTTTAAATTTTATTTTATTTTTTAATATGTATTTGTATTGTTTAAAATATTACAAATAGCATTACATATGTCTCCTTTCTTTTTTTCCCCCTATTGACCTCCTCATGGCCCTCCCCACCCCCCAGTTCATGCCCTCACCTGTCTGTCCCTCCCCACCCTCCAATGTCCTGTATCCTTCGGCTATGCTTACATACATGCAAACAAGCCCTTCAGTTGATCTCTTAAATCATTTCTTTTCCCACTCTCCAACCTTCTACCTCCCCGATCCCATCTTAAAAAGGAATCTGTTTACAAAAGCAGACTTCTCTGTGCATTGTAATGTCTGTCTCAGGTAGTTTAATCCGAAAGATTTTCGGGGCAGCGGGTGCCATCTGGAGCTAAGCTGGAATTAAAGGACAGGTCAGTTACCGTCTAGAAAACTCATGGGGTAGGGTCGCCAAAAGCCTTTTTGTAAGAAGGAAGGAACCTTTTGGAAGACACTTCACCCTAAGTGAAGTAGCAGTTAGAGGGGCAAACTTAAACCAGAAGTAACCCGAAGTCTGTGCACGGTGTAGAGGCACATGCACTCCACCTTGGGGACCCACAGCAGAACGTGTGAGAAAAAAAGTCCTTCAGTTTTACCCATGGAGAGGTCAGTGCATCCGTGAGGAGCCCAGCCGGAGACTTGAGTGACTGTCGCTAGAGAAGTGACAGAGGCGGTGTCCACCTTGCGTCACAGGACCTAGGAACAGGGCCAGTGCCAGCAGGAAGAGGCAGCAGACCCAGCCTGAACAGCGGTGGGGCACGGGATGCATGGCAGGCACGGAGGTGGAGGTGCCAGGTGGAAGCTGCACCAGGGGTACAAGTCTCTGCAAAGTAGCCAATTGGGAGATGCTCTTTAATAGGAGAGGCCTATTTTTAAAAATATATTTTATTGATATTTTTACAGAGTGGAAGGGAAGGATAGAGTTAGAAACATCGATGAGAGAGAGAGAAACATTGACCAGCTGCCTCCTGCACACCCCGTCTACTAGGGATGAGCCCCCATCCAAGGTACACGCCCTTGACTGGAATCGAATTTGGGACCCTTCAGTCCACAGGCTGATGCTCTATCCACTGCGCCAAACCAGTTAGGGCAGGAAATGCCTATTAATTCTTGAGCAAAAGGAGCTTCTCAGGAGATTGTAGTACTGAGTGAGCAAGTAGAAGAAAAGAGCCAAAATTAAAAAAGCGAAAACATGAACTTAGAGTTGATGAGGCTGACAAAAGCAAAGCAATGTTCCCTTTGGAAATTACCCCTTGCTTCACTCTGCACAGCTGAAGCAGCCAGCGAAACAGTCACAGTCCCTTGGATGACTTCTCCTTCACACAGGCTTCCACGAACAACGGAAAGTGGCGGAGTCTAAACAGAGAAGGGAATTGCCAGAAGGATCAGCTTCAAGGACCCTCAGCTCCTTCCTTTCCCTTTCCCAAGAAAGGAGAGCATGACAGCAAAGAGGATCCCTGGCATCTGAAGCCGAGTTCACAAGCCCCGCAGTTTCCAACCAGGGTGGGGTGGGGGGGCAGGGAGGGCACGTGATATGTGATCAGAAGGTTGTTATTTCAGTGAAGATGGACACAAACAAAAGAGAATAAAGCCAGCTGTCAGACCCAGTGCACGCCCGCACCCCAGTGCATATCATGTTATTTTGGTGTAAACTCTGAAGGTATCTCAGTTGTTGTTTTTTTATTAATTAATTAATTTATTTATTTTGCTTATACCTCCCAGGGCTTCCACAGGAAATGCAGAGTGCATCAGGTAACATCAAATAAAAATCCTCCTAGATTTTTTACCTATAAAAATCGAAATTAAACATTGTTTGAAGGAGAAACGGGCTTTGTAAGCAACCTAACAGGTGTTTTGAGTTCTTTCCACAAATAATACATTTGATCAGTGTAAGAAAGTATGTCAAATATTGTTTCAACGTTCCCAGTAGACTATAGAAAGGATGTAATTTTATTTCTCCTATCAGACATAAAATATCACTTTTATTTCAAAAACCAGAAGCCTAGTACAGGAAAACTCATGCATTACATGGGGGTTCCCTCATTCCAGTCTGCCCCCTCTTACAGTCTAGGAGCCCTCAGGGGCGGGAGGTGACCTGGCGATCAGGGGAGGGCAATGTCCCCATCATACCTCTGCTGCTGCCACTGCCAGCAGTGCAAGCTTGGGCCAGCCCTGGTTACCTGAGCCTCAGGTGGTCCTGGGTGGGTGGGCAGCCACCATCTGAGGCTTGACTCCACCTCTGGAATCCCCCTATCCCTAGAGGCAGGCATGTGAAGCAGCCAGACCCTGCCAGGCATCTGCCACTCTGGCAAGGCTGAGGAGACTGGGTGCCGCCATCTTGTGGCTGTGGGTGCTGCCATCTTTGAGGTTGTGGCAGTCAGTTAGCATATTCCCTCCTTGTTGGCTGTGGGCTCTGCCATCTTTATGAGGGTGTGATGTTCAATTAGCATATTCCCTATTCATTAGATAGGATGTGTACATAGTAGACCAGCAGCCCTCAGTAAAATATTCATTGGAAAATGACTACCATTCACTGAACATGTTTGAAGTACTCTTTTCACCTTTATATGACCTATTGTCTTCACTTTAGAGATTTTAGAGATGAAGAGCTTATAGACAAAGATGAAAGGAGTGAACATCCAAATGAACAATTTAACACATAATAGGGAAAAGTGAGACCGTGAATGATATACATCTAGTGATATGCAAAACAAAACGAAATAGTCGATCAATCCCCAAGTGACTTTTAAAAACTTCCAAAAAATAAAAATTGCATTTCTTTTATGACTGTTAAAGTCAGGTATGCCTGTTGTTAGGTTTCTCAGTAATCCACAACGTCCTCCTAAAGAAATTCCAAATGCAAGCCCTCACGGTGACAACAGGATCTGGGAAGGTTAGAATTGTGGGCGATGCCGTTAACCATCTTGAAGATCCCCTTCGCGAACTCAGCCCCACTCCTAGGCTTTGGAACTTGGTCTTGAGTCAACTAACAAGGGTAGTTTCCTGAGGTGTTTGAGTTTTGCCAAATCTTTGTTACTCGTCTGAGAGAATGATTTGCTTTTTTTTGGTTTTGTTACTTAATTGAGAGAACAGCTTGCAACTCAGTGGAGGCAGCCACAAATGGAAGAGCCATGAGGGGGGTGTGTGTGCTGGACCACGCTAGGCAGCCGCTCCCTCATTCTTCACCCCAGGCCACGTTGGGGGACTATAAATTTCCCTGGAGAACTACACCACCAGCTGTTCCTCCCCAACTCCATAGAGTCTTTTTGTTTAAGAGTTTGAGAAGCAAAAGGACTTTCAAAAATATAATCCACTCACACATAACATTTTCTTTGGTGGTGACATGTTCCCAGATAAAGTTATGAAATGAAACTAACCTAAAAGAGAGTAAAATGGATGACATTATTTTACATTGCAGTTTTTTGTGTGGTTTTTAAAATATATTTTATTGATTTTTTTACAGAGAGGAAGGGAGAGGGATAGAAAGTCAGAAACATCGATGAGAGAGAGAGATCGATGAGCCGCCTCCTGCACGCCCCCTATTGGAGCTGTGCCCGCAAGCAAGGTATATGTCCCCGACAGGAATGGAACCTGGGACCTTTCAGTCCGCAGGCCAACGCTCTATCCACTGAGTCAAACCGGTCTTGGCTACATTGCAGTTTTACCTTTCTAAAAACCAGGATGCTAGTTAAGCAAAACTACAAGCAACTTGAACTCTCAAAAGTTACCTGTAAGATTACTATTGTACATCTCTACTAAGTATATTTACACCCTCCAGATTTATTTTCTAGGCACTAAAGAGCAGTGTGCATGAAGTATCTCACTTCATATTCTCAGCAACCTTAAGGAGCAGATTTGATTATATCTCCTTTAGAAAGGGGGAGCTGGGGCTTGAAGAACTGACAGTTTGTGGAGATCACAAAATTAATAGGTGGAAAGACCAGCATTCAAACCCAGTGTGGCTCTGTAGCTCAGAGTCTTGACTGTGGAGACAGGCCATACAATGTTAGAACTGCCACGCTGGTCATACAGCAATGAGCCTAAAGACTGGCCTCCGCCCGGCCATACTCTACACAGTGCTGTGTTGCCAGAGGGTTTTGGATGTTGTGTCTGAGCAGGTTTCAGAGTCCGGGCCGAGCTCTGATGTTCTGTAGGCTGGGTATAGTTAATGCATGTTTGACTGACAGTGTTTTCAACTTAAGATGGGTTTTATCAGGACCTAACCCCATTCTAAGTCCAAGAGCATCTGTAGGAACCGGAAGTGGGCTCCTGTAAGAATAGGCCAAGCATCTTGAACCTCATGGCTCCTCTCCCTGCTCTCAATCTTGCTTGATCCTCTAGAGCAGTGGTTCTCAACCTTACTAATGCTGCAACCCTTTAATACAGTTCCTCATGTTGTGGTGATCCCCAACCATAAAATTATTTTCATTGCTACTTCATAACTGTAATTTTGCTGTTAATCATAATGTAAATATCTGTGTTTTCCAATGGTCTTCAGCTCTTCAGCAGCAGTTCTCAACCTGTGGATCACTAGCAGGGTCGCCTCAGACCATCGGAAAACACAGATATTTACATTATGATTCATAACAGTAGCAAAATTACAGTTATGAAGTAGCAACAAAAATAATGTTATGATTGGGGGTCACCACAACATAAGGAACTGTTTTAAAGGGTCAGGATTAGAAAGGTTGAGAACCACTGCTCTAAACAAGACTGTTAATGGCATTGTAGATAAGTCATAGGAAGGATAAGAAAGGGAGGAAATGTTCGCTGCTCACTGAAAGCCACTTGGGTGGAGCCCTGAGTTAAAAGGCCCTGGTCCACACAGGGTCAGCACATGAGGAGGGCGTGGGAATGCAGGGGCAAATGGACAAGTGGGACCCCGAACCCTGGATTTTGCTTCCTCTGGTGCTGAACAAGTAGAGACAGGTTATAATTGACTAAGGGCCCAGTGCATGAATTCGTGGACCTTGAACTGCAGGCCCAAGGCTGCTAGGCTGCAGTGGGCATAGGGGTGAGTCTTGACCAATCCTCAGTGCCCCTGCCAGGCCTCTCCTGCCGTGCCCCGATCTCCTGTCTACCGGCCCCACTTGCACCCGTTGCTGGCATCGTCAGCAGGTGTGAGCGGTGGATGCACACCCGATTGCTCCTCAGGATCAGGGGGAGGTGGAGAAGCCCTGGGGGACAATTGGGGCCAGTAGCTGCCACTCACACCTGCTGATGGTGCCCAGCAATTGGGGCTAGCGGGGGGCACTGTGTGCAGGTGTGAACATTGGCGTGGGTGCGAGCGGAGCCAGCACTGGCACAGGTGGCAGGTGTGGGTGCCGGCAGCAGGTGTGAGTGCCTAGTGGGACTGCAGCGCGTGTGAGCAAATCATTTTCAGTAACCCCCAGAGGCTTCCCCCCAATGACAGCAACTGGCGCCCCGCCTCAGTCTGGCACCCCCACTCACCTGCTCCACCATCCCCCTCGGCCATGCTGCCATGTCCCGTGCGCACTCCCTGGTGATCAGCTCACGTCATAGCGACCGATTGTTCAGTTCTTCTGCCATTAGGTCTGTTTGCATATTAGGGTTTTATATGCATAGATTGCTTTTGTTCCCCTCCTTCTCAGTAATAAAGCAAGGCCAAAATTGGGGTTTATGGCCAAGGCAAAATCATCCCTTTGTTTCCTTCCTGTTTGCCTTTAATCCACAATAACACTCCCAGGCGAGGTGAGGGATGGAGACACAGAGCTCGAAGCTCTTAGAGAATTAGTCCTGTGGATCCAGAAAACTCTGGAAAGCGCAGTTCATGCCAAGCAGCAGAGCAGCACAGCCAGGGCAAGGAGGCAAAGGCTTGGATCCTCCGTCTGGAATATGTGTCTCAGCTGGTTTTCCACTCAGTATCTCAGCTGCAGGGGCCCAAGTGTTTCAGCAAAGGAAACGCAGGTCCTGGGCCCTGGGAGAGGCTTCTGAGCTCATCGCAGGCTAAACCAAAAGCAAAGGGAAGGTGACGGCTTTTTGTTGTCTTTTATTAATAGCTCAAAGGCAGTTTTTGTTCCTCACTTATATAAGGCAAGTGGGAAGTGAATTATTTCTACTTGTTTTTAGTGAGGAGTGTGGGATATTAACTGTAGCATTAGCAAAACTATATTTCACAAAACTGATGAGGATGTTAAAAGTTATGAAAGCAGGGATTTTTGTAGTTTAATTCACTTACTGCACATCTTAAAATAGGCTGCTCACTAACTTTGTATGAACTGGTATTGAATTAACAGGGACATTCAAACCCTCCCTATGATAGTGTACTATATATTGTATTTCTCTGGTCAAATGTGAAAACAGCTCATACTTCGTTTTCTAATGAAGTATTCTGAAAGATAAATATCAATATTATTTCTTAGAAGTTCTAGTTTTATTCCAGAAGGAAATATGCACTGTACACCACAAGAGGGCAGCAGCACTACATTTTTCATCAAATGCCTCTGGAAGCTCAATGCTTGGGTCTAAAACCATAATTACAGGATAACAATTACATGCCTTTCTCCAAATGACACTGATTAACTCTGAAGGCATTTTATGAGTAAAGTTACTTTTAAAGTGTTTTTTTTTACTGTGATTCGCTACAAATGAGACTATTTTCAAAAAAAGATGCATTAATTTTAATGAGTGAATTAAAGTGCCCCAGGAAGGTGAATTTTTCAAAAGTTGTTTATATATCATTTTTAAGAAGTACATCATTAAAATTCTAAAGCATACCTTTTTAATAATAATATGAAAGCTTATTAACAAAAACAAGTAAATTTAAAAATGAATAAAACTTGTCATAGATTATGGGTATTTGTAAAACTGGACATAGTTCAAATGAAACTGGTAAGCATAAAAATTTACAATGAATAACCCCAATTTAATGTGAAAAAGATAATTGGATTTTTTTTATTTTGCTGCTGAATTTACATTTTAATTTTAATTTTTAAGATGCAATAAAATTGCAGTGATTTTACTTAGCCACAAGGTGGTGCTGCCTATCTAAACAGTGAAGTAGATGGAAAAGAGAAAATTAAGATCTAAGAAACATCATACATATCCAATATCATATTTCTATAGTCACCAGATGTTTCGAGAGATAGCGACTGAGTTTAATTTCTGTGAGAGAGGCCTTTGAGAAAAGTCCAGGGGAGGAGAATTCACTGCCTGTCGCAGATACTTCAAAGAATTGCATGAAATTCACTTAATGGTGAAACACGGATGCTGACCTTTTCACACAAAAACCAAAAGAGTCTGTTCTAACAAAAATCTCACCCCATGGAAGTTATTATTACCCATGAAACGGTTCCTTTTATTTCTTAGGCGATGAAAAACAATGGCATTTTATTACTTTTCACATTAGTAAAAAGGCAAAGTGTTCCCCAATTCAGCAAAAGTTGGAGAAATCAAACCACCTTTAATCTGCATCATCTGTAGATGCCAAAGTGATTATCTGTGTAGAGAAGCCAAACCTCATTCACCACAAATAGTTTCACTTAAATAGAGGAAATAGATAACATGGTGGCTATCCTGCTAGAGCAAAACTACATTTGGAATGTGTTAACAGTCCCTACAAGCACAGCCACCACCAGCTGAGCAGAGGGCACCTTCCATAGTGTCTGAGCCTCAGCCCTTTCTCCAGGCTACTATGTGTTCATCTTTCTAACCCCTTCCCTTTGCTCCTCTAGCTCAGAGGTAGTAGCTCTGGCTACAGTTACTCCCTCTGTGAAAATCTTTGCTTTTTAGGTTGCCTGGTATACTGGGGTTTAATTGTATTCCCCCAAAAGATGTCAAATTCCATGTCCCCAGTCATAGGAATGTCACCTTATTTGCAAACAGGGCCTGTCAAAGGACCAACCTGCACACTGAGGGAAACAAAGCAGATAGGTGAGTTTATTGCAAGGGTTTCCACTTGCAAGCTGGGGAAGAACTGCAGGAGCGAGGAATTCCAAGCTGCTTGCAGATTTATGAGTATTTATTTACTTACTTTGAGATTTATCTTTATTGCTGAAAGGATTTTTAGATGCCCCCTCTCTGTTTTCCCCATGGGCCCCCTTCACCAGGTACCTGCCTTCCCACCCCAGGCCTTTACCACACTGTTGTCTGTGCCCAGGGGTTATGTATATCCTATATAATAAAATGGTAATATGCAAATTGACCCTAATGATGGGTCGCTATGACATGCACTGACCAACAGGGGGCAGATGCTCAACGCAGGAGCTGCCCCCTGGTGGTCAGTGCACTCCCACAGGGGGAGGTCTGCTCAGCCATAAGCCAGGTTGATGGCCAACTTGGCAGTTGGACATCCCCCAAAGGCTCCCAGGCTGCCAAAGGGATGTCTGACTGCCAGCTTAGGCCTGATCCTCCAGGGAGCGGGCCTAAGCCAGCAGGTGGACATCCCCAGGGGGTCCTGAACAGCATGAGGGTGCACAAATTTTCATGTACCAGGCCTGTAGTATGCATATAAATGCTTTGGTTAATCTCCGCCCCATCACTCTCTCCCCTTCTCTCAGATTCCATAGTCTGTTCCATGTTTCTATGTCTCTGAATCTGTTTTGTTCATCAGTTTATTTTGTTCATTAGATTCCACATATGAGTGAGATCATGTAATACTTGTCTTTCTCTCATTGGCTTATTTTGCTTAGCACAGTGGTCAGCAAACTGTGGCTCATGAGCCACATGCGGCTCTTGAGCCTCGATTTGCCACTCTGTTGACTAATAAGTTTGCCGACCACTGACCTAGACTCTGGATTCCAATAATTATAGGCTATTATTGTTCCTTGTGATTAAGCCCCTATCCCAGTGGTTAGCAAACTCATTAGTCAACAGAGCCACAAACTGAGGCTTGTGAGCCACGGTTTGCCGACCACTGGCTTAGCACAATACTCTCCAGGTCCCTCCAGCTGTCTTAAAGGGTAATGATATAGAAGCTAATTGGTTGCCTGGTGATCTTGTTTCCTATTTGGATCCAGGTAGCTGAGTCAGGGATCACGGAAGTCCAGAGACAGGGTGAACAGACTTGGTGTTTGGGGACTGGTGGGTGTCCTTGCTGATTTCTGAGAGCAGCTATAAATTTCTCCAACTTAGGTAAGATTAAGTTTCATTTTCTTTAATGAACCTGCTTTGTCAAACTCCATTTTGCTCTTGACATAAAGTGACTCCATTTCAGTTATTTATTAAGTTTCTTAGTGGTGATGTTGGTTCATAACCTTATATAAGTTCCAGGTGTACAGTAATACATCATCTGTCTCTGGCATTGTGTGCTCACCACCCACAGTCTAGTCTCCCTCCATCACCTTAAAGTTGACTCCTTTTACCCTCTTCATCCTCTCCCACGCCCTTCCTCTCTGGAAACCACCTACCTGTTGTATGAGTTTGTTCGTTTGTTGCTTTCTCTTTTATATTCCACATATGAGTGAAATCATACGGTTCTTGTTCTCTTTTTAAAAACAATTTCATTTTATTGATTTTAGAGAGAGAGGACAGCAGGGGGAGTGTGAGAGAGAAACTGACTGGCTGCCTACTGCACACCCTTTCCTGGGGATCAGGCTCACAACACTGGCATGGGCCCTGCCTGGGAACTGAACCAGTGATCCCTTGATAAATGGGTCCACACAACCAGTGAGCCACACCAGGTGGGCAGTTCTTGTCCTTTCCCATTTTAGTTTTGGTTCTATAGGTCTTCACAGATGATCAAGAAGATCATATAAAGGAGGACCCTAATGCAGTACAACCGTGTCCTTCTGAAAAGGTGAGATAGACCTGTCCAGCATGGCTCAGTGGTTGAACATCAACCTATGAACCAGGAGGTCATGGTTTGATTCCCAGTTGAGGCACATGCCAGGGTTGTAGGCTTGATCCCCCAGATAGGACATGCAGGAGAGAGCCAATCAAAGGTCCTCTCTAATCATTGATGTTTCTATCTCTCTTCCTCTCCATTCCTCTCTGAAATCCATTTAAAAATAAAAGGTGAAGTATGAACACAGACATACACACGGAGAATTCCATGTGAACATATAGGCAAACATCAGGGTAATGTGTCAATAAACCAAGGAACACCGAAGATCACCAGAACACTGCCAGAAACCAGGTGACAGGCCTGGAGCAGATGCCTCTTCATAGCCCTTGGAAGGAAGCAAAACTCCTGAAACCTTGATCTCAGACTTCTGGCTTCTAGAACTGTGAGACAATACATTTCTGGTGAAGCCCCCAGTTTTTAGTCCTTCGTTGCTGCAGTCCCTGGAGAACTAATACAGCAAGTTAACAACTTTATTCCTCGTTAATCATTTTTAGATTAAATTATCTCTGCTAAAATCACTGGAGTAATTTATCTCCCTGACTGGATCATGAATGATATAACCAGCACAGAGAATCATAGAATCTCTCCTTATTGTGGACATCTTATATGCCTATATCACGGCTGTGTGATTATTATTTAGCTTTGGCAGATGGATTGGTTTGCCTGAGCTTCCATAACCAAGTCCCACAGACAGATGGCTTGCACAGTTCTGAAGGCTAGAAGTCAGAGATCAAGATGTCAGTAGGGTTGTTTTCTTCTGAGGCCCCTCTCCTTGACTGGCAGATGGTCATCTTCTGTCTGTGTCTTCACATGGTCTTCCTCTGTGTGTATCTGTGGCCTCATCTCCTCTTCTTGAAAGGATACCAGTCTTGTTAGATTGGGGCTCAACCTGTGACTCATTTTAAATTAATCACATCTTTAAAGTGTGGTTACAGATAAAGTGTGGTCTGAGGTACTGATGGTTAGGACTTCAAACTATGAATTTTTGGGGTGACACAATTCAGCCCATTAGAGTAGGAGATTTTGATTGAGGGAAAGTTAATTTCCTGGGGTAGCACCTTCTCCTTACAGCAGCTCGAGTAACATAGGTCAGGAGGTAGCCCAGGGTCAAGCTCAAGCTGAAACTCACTGGTCTATGAGATTCACTTCCCCTCTCCCTCGCTTTTCCAGACTGTGGTAGCTCTCTGCGTCTCCAGCAGTGCTCTGAGTCCACAGAGAATAGCCTGGCACGCAGGTCCACAGGCTCTGCAGGGCCCTGGAAGTGCTCAATCCACAGAACATCTTCTCTCATTTAAAGAGCAAGGTGCCCTCTGAGGACAGTGGTCGGCAAACTGCGGCTCATGAGCCACATGCTGCTTGTGAGCCACGGTTTGTCGCTCTGTTGACTAATGAGTTTGCCAACCACTCACTATTTTAGGAAATGCTTCATCCTCCTGGACAAGTTGACTAGTTCCATGAGATTTTTGTCATTCCTTAGCAGTATTCAATTTACTCCACGAAATATGTTGTTATTGTGTTTCAAATGTAACTTAAAAAGTCCTTTTTATTGGTCTAAATATTTTTAGTGATTTTTCTCTTACATTGAGTTCTAGAATTATTAACAAAATTTCTTCAAGTCTGAGTTATTTTCCATCATTGGTTACCTAACATCTTCCCTGCATTAAAAATTAAACACAGATTTCCAGAAAGCACTCTCTGTAAGGCTTTTACTTATGTCACACGCCAGCCCCTTCTCACTTTCTTCCCGAGATGGAGCATTTCTAATCAAGGCTTGGTTTTAAGGTTAGAAATCTTTTAAACAAACTCTGTGCAGTGCGGGGTGTAACCTTAACCATCCCTAGCCTTTTCCTCTGTGGTTATTACAGAATGTTAAGGTGATCATTTTGATATGGAAACACTGCATGGACACCGGCATTACTAGGTATAATTTATGCTAATCCTCATAATTAGCCATTTTGAATAGACTTAAAAATAGTGTGAATTGATTGGGAACCCTGAGAAGGATGATTGCAGGGAAGTAATGTTCATTCATCTCATTAGGAAGGAATTTTAAACATTTCTCCAGGTGGCAGGATTCATCAGCCGCCACTAATTAAAACCACAAAATTGTCAAGGCCAGAAAGGTTCTTTTTCCTCCGAGACCTCTTCCATATAGGCAAGCTGAAGATGGTGATAATAACTCAGGAAATATGAAAAGCTCTACTTAAAACAGAATCCTGGCTTGAAATCTAGAGAATAACCATGATGCACTTCTCTTGAAACTACTGTTCTTAATTGCAGAAATATTTCCTCTGATGGACAGCTGCCATGATGAGTGTTTTCATCGTGAAAAGTAAAAAATTCAGCTGGTTTTGAGCCTTTAAGACGTGAAGAGAGGGTTTGTGGCAGGTGGTGGTTGTAAGAAAATTAAAGCTAAAATGAAGCAAAATTGCATGGGGAGAAGGATTATTTAGTGAAGACTCTTGTATGATCAGGTCAAAATTCTGAATGTTCAAATATCCTATTTCCTTCCTTCTCTGCCTCACCATTATTCTCTTTGCAATGCAGTGAATAATATACTCAATGAATGAATTTTACAGGCAAGCTTAAGATTATAAACTTATCTTGGTCATCCCGTATCTGCTTTCAAACATTAGATTATAATCAAGATAAGTCAAAAAATAAAGACAATTGTAAAAGTTCAGATTCTAGAATCTGGAATCTAGATACCAGTGATAAGTATCCAATCCACTGTAGTTTAAAAGAACCAAAAATAGCCTGGTCGGTGTGGCTCAGGGCTTAAGCATTGACCTATGAACCAGGAGGTCACGGTTCGATTCCCAGTCAGGAAACATGCCTTGGTGGCAGTCTTAATCTCTGGTGTGAGGCATGCAGGAGGCAACTGATCAGTGATTCTTTCTCATCATTGATGTTTCTGTCTCTCTTCCTCATCCTTCCTCTCTAAAACCAATAAAAAGATGTTTAAAAATAATAGTGACTATGGGTGATTAATACAGAATTATCTAAATGTCCGATGGTTTTCAGAAACTTCTTGATGTTTACAATATTAATTTATCTTCAGAGAATCCAGGACCATGACCATTCTTCTGACCTCTTTAAATGTCTGCATATCTACTCCATCATCCTCTGGTTTAGGGAGAACTTGCTACGTTTTGTTTCTAGAATTCTTCCAAGCCAAATTTTCTCCTGTTACTCTTTCCTATTTCACTCCTACCTGCCCCTACCTCTGCACACTGCCTTTGTTTTCAAACAGCCACCAATGAATAAAAAAAGCCCCATCCTTTGGTTTCAAACAACAACCAGTGACTAAAAGTGCCCCATCCTCCACCCCAGAGCAATTTCCTTGAGGGAAGTTAGGTATAAATTTGAGGCCTGGTGCACGAATTCATGCATAGATGGGGTCCCTTGGCCCAGCCAGCGATTAAGGCCCATTGGGACCAGGTCGGCTGGGGGGATGGGACTAGAGAGGTTGGCTGTGGAAGTGCACTGAACACCAGGGGGCAGATTCTGCATTGAATGTCTTCCCCCCGTGGTCAGTGTGCATTATAGTGACCGGTCTATACATCATTCAAGTTGTTTCGGTTGTTTGGTTGTAATAGTCACTTAGGCATATATATATATATATATATATATACACATATGTATATATATATATGAATAAGAGAAGCTGAGAGGTCATATGTGAGACATCAGGGTAAGGACTACACCTCTCATTCTTATATCTACAATCACACTCTTGATTTGGATATTTATAAGCCCACAAAAGAAAAATGAACAATTCTAGAAAAACGGAACATTTTTACAAAGGCCTAACAGCAATATGTAAAGGAGAAACTGCCAATGAATAGCCCTACAAGTTGTATTTCTTCTCAGGTCATCAGAATCCCTGTGTGAGATTTCAGAAATGGATCACCGTTTCCATTCTTGATTTCCACATGGAGGCACTTTTCTCAGTGGTCCTGATTCTTGACTGTTCTTTACTTCTACCCTTGGGACTTACTTGAGAAGGGTGGCCTTAGTTTAGCTGGGCTTAGTTAAGGCTCCAACCAACTTTCTTCTTTTTTCCTTAGTTGGTCTCCAACCTTCTTCCTCTGGAGAGCTTGGTGCTTACAGAAATATTTTCCCCAGAGGAGAGGAGAAGGTCAGTAGGAAGGTCAAAGCTGCCGTGATGGTAAATAAATTTCCTTTTGCCTAAGTTTGTTTAACAGGTGCATTTGAGTCGCCCATTAATCCACCACCCCGTAGACCAGCCTCTTTCAGGAGCACAGATGCTAGTTTAGTCTCATCTCTACTCTTTGTTTTATTTTCTGTTTGTTTAGTGGAGAGGATGGGTGGTGTTTATTGGAACTGTCTTATAGATGATAATATATAGGTCATAATTTACATGAACACTCCATGAACAATTAATTCATATAGAATTAAATAGAAAGTTATTACCGAGGATTTGGATTTATAAAACCGAGCCTACAAACAGAATAAAATGAAACCATCACAGTCAAATAGAACTGACAGCATCTTTAAATGGAAATATGGGTTTTGTCAGCCTTTAAAGTCAAAGGCTCCATGTTCAGTTATATCTCTTCACTGAAGCTTTTTCACACAGTTCAAGTTGGATTAATCTCTTCTTCCCCAGTTCTGCTGTTGCATATTATACCCTCAGCACTTGCCCCATCTGCCTGGTCATACATGTATTTGTGTGTTGTTTCTACTGGAGACCAGGGGTCATAGGTTGTTATAATTATATGCATCCTGTTCTGAGATATTTGCCCTGCATATGGTTGGACTGAATACATGTTTATTGAAATAAATTAAGTCACAGATTCCTTGGAAGATAACAAAGAATAAACATGGATTGCTTTCTTAATAACTTAGAACTAAAGAGATAGATAATAAAGGCATGTTTATTCCATTTTACAAAGTAGTTGTAGTTAGACTAGATCAGTGGTCGGCAAACTCATTAGTCAACAGAGCAGCAAACCGTGGCTCTCATTTTTATACTAAGTTTTGTGGAAATTAAATTTTAAATAATTATATTAAAGTTCATTGAATAAGTAGTACTTAACAAAGCCTGCAGTGAGTGAACCATTCTGTACATGAAGAAGTACGTGGTCGTGGGAATAACTGCCTTCCATATTACTTGTTTCTGATATTTCTCTCCACATTTACTTGAAATAATCCATTTTATCTCATTCTTTTACAAACTTAATGCATTATAGATACTATTTTTGAGATGTTCCTCTACTTACCAAATAATTATCCCACATATATTCCTGCAGGTCAAAAACTGGGGTCCCTGTGGCTAATAACTGCACTTAGCTTCACATTCCTCTTTCCAGAAGCCTTCTGATGGCCTTTCTCATTCAGAAGAAAGGATGGCTTCTTACTATGGCCTGAAGACCCCATAGAGCAGTGGTTCTCAACCTTCCTAATGCTGCGACCCTTTAATGCAGTTCCTCATGTGGTGGTGACCCCCAACCATAAAATTATTGCTACTTCATAACTGTAATTTTGCTACTATTATGAATCATAATGTAAGTATCTGTTTTCCGATGGTCTTAGGCGACCCCTGTGAAAGTGTCATTCAACCCCCAAAAGGGTCGCGACCCACAGGTTGAGAACCGCTGCCATAGAGTCTTCCCCCTCACTGTTAGTCCACTATTGTGTCCTGCCACTTCTTCCTGCACCCAGGTCACTACATGAACAGACGCTTCCTGATGTTCCTCAAATCAGCCACTCTGTCTCAGGGCCTCTGCCCCTGCAGTTCTTGCTGCCCAGGACGCTCGCTGCTGCGTGGCTCCCTCCTGCCCCTATATTTCCCTTACATCTCTGCTCAGTGTTCCTCATGAGAGGGGGCTTTCCTGACCATCTGTGTAAGTCAGTGCCCTTCCTCATTCCTCTGTCTCCTTGCCTGCTTGTTTATATTTATAGCACTTATCAATCACCACCTGATAGGTATTTACTTACTCGATTTCCCCCTCTCTCCTCCCATCCACCCAAATCTAGAATGTAAGTTCCTTTAGGGGAAGGATTTTTGTTTAAAGATTTTTTTTTTTCATTTTAGTGGGTAAGGGAGAGGTAGAGAGAGATAGAAACATCAATGGTGAGAGAGAGTCATTAATTGGCTGCCTCCTGCTGTCCCCCTTTGGAATCAAGCCCGCAACCCAGGCGTGTACCCTGACTGGAATTGAACCCTGACCTCCCTCCTGGTTTATAGGTCGATGCTCAACCATTGAGCCATGCCAGTGGGGCTGTTTGATTTGTTCTACTATTGTATTTCCAGTTCATAGAACAAATCCTAACACATAGTAAGTGCTCAATAAATATTTGTTGAGTTATTATTTACTGAATGAACATTGGATAAGTGGATTATTGGAAACTTCTGGGTAGAGAAAAGGCATCATGTAACCTAAAAATCACTGCTTGCCCTTTAAGAGTTTTAGAATGCTCTTTGTGCATTGTGTTCATCATTGTCACACAGAAGTTTTGTTTACATAATCAGGTGTTATTTTGATGTTTTTCAAGGATTGATTTGAGAGAGAGAGGAAAAGAGAGGGAAAGAGAGATAGAAACATCCATGAGAGAGAAATATAAAGCAGCTGTCTCCTGCATGCTTTCTACCGGGGGTTGAGCCTGCAACCCAGGCACATGCCTGGACCAGGAATTCAACCGCTGACCTCTTGGTGCATGGGTTTAACCACTGAGCAACACTGACCAGGCCATAAACATTTATTTTTTATTTACTTAGGTCTTTGAGGCCTAAGCTTCAATGATTTATTTACTATATCTGTGGAAAAGTTTGTGTCTCTGTTGTAAACCCACACTCACTCTTTTATTTCTTCAGTAGCCCGCCGATTTTCCTCACTGTCACTCCGAGTGTTCCCATATTCATGCCCCATTACTGCGCTCACTGTAGCCTCTAAATAAAACTCCACCAACTTATTTTTTTAAAATGGTCACTTGGGACAATTATTTCCCTACTGGTTTGTGTAATTCTAGGAAGTAACCAGCAGATGTTACCATTGCAACAGCATTCTGATTCTTACTTAGCTTGCCCAGAGAAGCACAATAACATTGTCAGAGACAAAATTTGGAGCCAGTGAAACTTTCTGAGTTTTTGGCTGCTTTGATGCCGATAAAGGTTACTGTTGGTGCCGATCCTTATTCATAGTGCCAGCTGTTGAAGATGTAGGTCTCATGGAAAGCATTTCCCCAGAGCAGATATGTCATTTTCTCAAATGTTATGGAATTGACTGCTACTCACCTGTCATTTCTGAGCTTAAGGAAATGCCAGTTCTGGTTCCAGCTTTGGCCTGATTCACTGCTTATACTGATTTCATTACTTTCTCACTGTTGAACTTTGGGTAAATACTTAGATTCTCTGACCCTCATATGTCAAATGGCAATAAGGAAATCCATTTCCATTTTGTAAAGTGATTGCTAGTACTCAGGGAGCTATTATGACATTATTTTTTTATCTTTTTTAAAAAACAAGTGTATGTTATATAGTGCACTGTATATTAACCCAGGGGCCCCAGGCTCACATTGGAACAGCATATTTGAGCAGTCAGTGTTTTGGAAACTCTTTGAGGGGTCAGATAGACCTAATTTGCATAGGCTTAGAAGACAGGAATTATGGTTGATTTAAAAAGAGGCCAACGATTAACTCTCGCTTGCTTGTTAGCAACACTTGCATGGTGTGCTGCTGTGGCAAAACCTAAATCATGGCTGGCTAATGTGGCAAACCAGCTGTACAGATTGGCCAAGGACTCAAAAAAAAGAAGAAAAAAAGAGAATAAGAGGCCCTAGAAGACACCAAAAAGTGTCATGGAGTCTATAATTCATAACTGGGCATCCCCATGGCGTGGTACATGGGGATCTACCTGCTCATCGATCTGGTTAGGAACTCCAAAAACAGGAAATGAATCAAGAACGAAAGCTTCTAGAGATAGATTTCTTGATGCAATAAAAAGTAAGTGCCTCAAGCCTAAGAATGCAGGAAAAAACAAAAACTAAAAGTACATGGTGAGTAACCTTAAATCTTGACATGCCCTGGCTGTGTAGGTACCCCCTGTTTGATTAGCCCTGTGTGCTTGATTGTATACCAGTGCAGGGCCAACCTCGATGTTCTTCTCAGCGACGACTCCCAGCTTGTCATGTGTAACACATTTTTGGAAATATTCTCACATAAAATTGTTTAGTTATGAATAGTAAGCTTCGTTTAGTTGATGATTTAGTTTAAGGAAACATCGATTTTTTTTTATGTTTCTGACTTTTCAGTAGTTTCTTATTTATAGAAGTTATCCTTTCAGAAAGGTGCTGTAGATTCTTAAATTTTTATATTTCAATTACCGTTTATGTTCAATATTATTAGTTTCAGGCGTACAGCATAGTGGTTAGACAATCGTATACTTGACAAAGTGTTCCTCCTGATAGGTCCAGTACCCATCGGGCACCGTACAGGGTTATTACAAACTAGAGGCCTGATGCATGAAATTCGTGCAAGGAGCTCAGCCCTTGTAGCTGCAGTGGCTTGCCTCAGCCCCTGCAGCCCTGGCTTCAGCCTGAGGGTCTTCCGGAAGGATGTCTGGAAGGTCATTTGGCTGTCAGGTCTAATTAGCACATTATGCTTTTATTATTGTAGATTATTGACTATATTTTCTATGCTATCCTTTATATCCCTGGGACTATTAAATAGCAGATTTAAACCTTCTGATTCCTTCAATCATGCTTATATTAATCCAGTGCTCACCGAGTGTATTATGAATCTGAGACACTGGTCGGAATGTACTGAGAGGTCTGTCCTTTTCCTTGAGAAGAAGAAACATATTAGTGCACCTAGAATTTATGCAAGACTCTGCAGTGTTTTTTTTATTTTATTCTTTTGGACGCTGAACCACTGAGCAATGCCGGCCAAGCTCTAGTCATCTTTTAAATAAATTATTAAATTATCACTCAAACAATTTAAGTGCCTTTCCCAATGTCACCCACTTGGTAAATAAAAAAGGTGGGAATGAAATTGTTTTCAGTGGTTTCAAGGCCCTTGTGCTGTCTGATTCCTGGTACTGCCAAACTACTGCATACGTGGAGCTTGGATATAACAAAATCCCATTATGCTGGGGTATGGTCTCCTGGCCCCACCTCAGGCCTCTCTGTGTTTCTTTCCAACACATCTCCCGCTCTGCTGCCCACCCAAGTTTCCATCTCGTTGCCCATTACCTCGTCTCTACTCTACTCAACTTTTAATTTATGCCAATAAAAAAATTAAAATTTCATATTTATTGTATTTGGTACTTCCAATATAATTTGGCTTCAGCATACAGTAGGATATGTAAGTTTAAAAATGAAGTCATTTATTTTATTCTGACTTTCTAACTCTAAAACAAGGATAGAACATGAGAGAAATAAAAAGACCTGGTGGCTGTTTACAATTTTTAAAAATCCATACACTTGGATAGGTCAAAAATGTTCCCTTTTCTCTCTAGACTTAGAACATCTCCAAATGCTGACCTTGCCTTCAAGAGTGAAATACTCACACTTCTCTGAAAAAGCTTCCAGTTTCAGAGAAGTAGTAGGTTATAAACTTCGAGGTATCAAAATTATGCTTTACTTCTCTACAAACTCCAGTTATATTTAAAACAAGTCTGCTTATTTTTAAATATATGTTTTTATTGATTTTAGAGAAAAGAAGGGAGAGAGATAAAGAAATAGGAACATTGATGAAAGAGAAGAATCATTCAGCTACCTCTTGCACACCCCTGTTGAGGTTCAAGCCTGCAACTCGGGCACGTGCCCTGACCGAGAATCGAACCATTTACAAATAACTAGTGAGCCATACAGGATGAGCATTGACCCATGAACAGAGTAATTTCACTGCCCTAAAATTCCTCTGTGCCCTGCCTAATCATCTCTTTTCTCCTCCATCTCTGACAACCTCTAATTTTTTATTCTTGCCATGGTTTTTTCCAAGGTGTCACCGAGTTGGAATCATAATATTTTTAGGTGGTTTCTCTCATTTAGATAGACATTGACGTTTCCATGTCTTTTCATGGCTTGATAGCTGCTTTTTTGTTGTTGTTGACAGTATTTTTTGATGTCTCAAAACTTTTGACATACTCGAAAAGCATTGCTAAATTAGTCCTCCAGAGGGCAGTATGATCAAGTCAGTGGACATGAATGAGTAGGACTTTGCAGGAAGTAGGACAGAAGAAATCAATGGCATTAGGTAATGAGCAGGCGATGGCTGCCTCCTTGTCCAATTTTCCTTCCTTCCCTATGATTCTCAAGGAAAATGCCACACAAAAGATCTCAAAATGAGCACATACAAAACAGAGAGGAGGCACTTGGTTAGAATAGTAGTGAAAAGGCCTCCAGTTTCAGAGAAGCAAAGCTAAACAACGGAAAAAGTTTGAAAGGAAATGCATTATGCCAACAACCTAAACTTGTTTCTCCCCTATGCCTTTGTGCTCCAGGAGAACACCGCTCTTTCTCGAAGGTTTCTGTGTTAGATCTGTCAGTTTTTCCAGGAAACCTGTCCTAACAAACTCTCAAGCTCTGGATGAGCACCCTTTTTAGGCAGTCCCAGCACGTCCTGTGTTGCTCATACCTTGTTATTTCTCATACTGTGGACTTATTTATCCCTGACACTGTACAATAAGCGCCATGAGAGTCCTATCCACTTCATATGTATCTAGTCTATTCAGATATTTGGCACATATCTGAATAGGCCATATATGACTTCTCAATATGTATTTTATGAAAGAAGGAAAGAGTAAGCTAAAACATGGGTTATATGAATTAATTAAAGGAGGCCATTAGCCTGATGTGGCTCTAATGTCATGGCTTTCTATGTAAGCAAACCAAATTCTAAGCCTGTACATGCCTCAAGGCTATGAAACTGAAACCCAAGGACAATCGTTTACAAACAGCCAATGAGGCTGCATGCTTCAGCCAATCAAGCAATTTCCTTTCTTTGCTTCTGCACTTCCTCTGTGTAAGTTTTACCCCTAGCTGGAGGCCTCCTAACCACCGCAGGTTTGGTATTGCCTGTGGTACTGCCAGATTAGATTTGGTAAATGCTCAAATACCTCTTAATTTTTAAAATATGCCTCAGTTTATCTTTTAACAACACACACGTTCTTTTGGCAAGTATCAAGATATGTGGGAAGAATTTCTAGTATCAAAAGCCAACATTGTGTAAAATGCATTAAAATATTTTTAAATTATCACTAAATTGGTAGAAAATAAAGGATGATTTTGGAAATTCAGAAAGGATGAGCGTACTCTTAAGTGCCCAAGTTTCAGGAAGGTAGTAATTATGGGCATCGGGACCAGCTGGATCCTGGTTCTGAATGCCACCAGCCTCTCTATTATGATCGCTCAAGCATATGACTACATGAACTTATCTATCCTTTCCATTATCAGCCTCATTTGTCTCTCTCACTGTTGTCCAGCTTTCTCTCTATAGAGAATATGATTACTGATGTCTCTTGAATTCTATTAATTCATTGCTTTCATTCTTATATTCATTGTCCTTGCAAAACTGACCTTCATCGAACATTACAAAAATAAATTGTGGCTGATGTGATTGCCTTGTTTATTGGAAGACTGACTGCATGATTATTAAGTGCAATATCCAAAGTAGAATCTAGGTCTTCTGACTCCTAGTCAAGCTTCCTTCCCACAGATCTTCCTTGTATTTAGGTATAATTTATGTTAAAGATCTTCCTCCCACACTCTTCTAGCCCTTGATACCTCAGGGAGCTGTGGTTTACCCAGAAGTAAAGGCAATTTTTTCTACTCTTAGGACTTGAACTTCAGGTGCCTGGATTGCACTAGTAGTTGTTGGGTGCTGGAAGAAGAATTTTAATATGAGAAGAAAAACGTTAATACTGGGTGCTGTAGGTTCATGTTCCTCATCTCTGAAAACTTTCCACATCAAAATTATGATGCACCAGCTTACCTCCTCTCCACTCACTATTCAAATGTTGATTGATGCCAAAAAAATAAAAATAAAAATTTGTATTGATAGCCTGCCTGATGTGAGAGTTTAATTCCACTCTCCAGGCACAGAGATTGGCATCTAATTTGATTTGTACAAAGAAGCTTCCTTTAAGGAGTGTTCCCTCAAAGTCTGCAGGGAGGGGGAACTTGACTACGGACCAGGACAAGTAGGTTCAGGTGATACACTGCAAATCACATCCTGTAAACTTCACCAATAGATGTGAGATGATGGAAACCAGTCATATCTAAGTGAGCTGATGACCCGAAGAGCAATGGGAGAGGTAGGACAAGACCTAAGCTCTACCTCAAGCCCACCTGGAAAATCATGCTCAATGGCCATCTCATGTGTGGGGAACGGAATACCTTAGAGGGAAAGTCCATCTCACATATGTAAATATTTTGGCTCGTCTCAAGTCCTGTTTCCTCTCAAGTTTTGGGGTTTCATATATCATAGATTTAGTCTCCCCAGAGACATTAACTTATCTTTGGTCATACAATGCTCACCTCTGCAAAAGAACTCTAGTTCCTGCTTGGGTCAGGATCTAACTATTGCACCAGTCTGCTATGTCCAGAGGTGGCGTGGTATAATTGGCTGAATTTGGATCAGATGCTCATATTTTGTTGAATTGGTAGGGACAAGGGGGACTGGGTTAAATAACATGCTACTCGATTGCCTTTTCCCTGTGGCTTTGAACTCATTGAGGGCAGAGACTGTGTTTTATTCCAATTCCTTAGCATAGTGCTAGGGACATAGATGCCAAGTGAAATGTTATGACTTGATTGTTCAGTAGTACATTTTGCATTCGGGTTGATATTCTAGCAAAAATAAGAGCTTATTATGCAGTTTCACATATATTTCAAAGACCACAGGGCTCATAATTATTTCAATTTATGTACAAGTTAAGGCTGAGGTCGTACCATAATCTCCAAAGAATATATGCCAAAGCTTTACTTAAGTAGTCATGCTCCTGGATCCTCTAATTTTAATTGGATTCCCTCAGGAGCTCAGCTTGACATCCATTTTGATTTGTACATAGTAGCTTCCCTTAGGCAAGCAATTCTAATGAATTTTAAAATTTAGCTTTCCTGGTCAGTGGTAAAACTATTTTTTTTTCTATTAACAAAGAGAATTTTTTTATTTTCCAGAAAATGCCTTATTTTGCTTGTATTTTTTCTTTAATATTTTATATATTTTATGCATTAATTCTGGGTTATATTCTTTTTTGTGGTTGTTTATGAAGATGTGATTTGTCATTTTAATACATTTTTGTTTGTTTCTTTTTCCACACACTTGTCTTTCTCTTTAAAAACCAAGATATTTATGGGCAAGAAACCAGTCACTATGTGAGAAGACAATTCAATGAAAATCACGGTTGCCAAATGAAATTCAGTTCATAGCCTACACTTTTGACTTAGGATGATAGACAGGTTGGATTGTTTCCCCTGGCCAATGTGTGTCATTTTGAACTAAAACCCTACCCTTTCTGTTTGGTGTTATTTATCAGAGTCACAGATGAAAATCAAGCATTCCTTTAATTTATGCAATGCCCAGGTTTTACTGTTGTCAGTCTGTATGTGTGAACCTATAAACTCCTAACAAGGAATTTAAAGATAAACTTATGAGGTTTTCAGTTATCTTTCATGATGGAATGAGTGCTAGATCAGTAGTGTTGAGGTTAGGTCTTAACCATCACACTTACCTTCTTCTTTAGTACGAACCGTAGGCTGAGCACTGTTCTAACTCTACATGTTTAATAACCCATGTTCCTTCCTCAATTCCTTGTCTGTTAGAAATATCATTTCATCTTTGTGCGCCTCTATTTCTCCACCTCTAAAGTGATAATAATAACTACCTTATTGAGTAGCTCTGAAGGTTAAATTTAATTATAAAACATGTTGTTCTTAGACAAATCCCTAGCATGTCATAAGCACTCAATAAGTAGTAATTATTCTTTCTGAACTCCAGAGAAATTTGATACTAGACTTCCACTAACCTAGAAAATGGGATTTATCTAATGATTTCTACTAACTATATAAAAATGTACTTAGGGTGATGGATGGTAATCAGGATCTCATAACTTAATCATAATTTCTCTTAAGTACATTAACTTCCTTCAGGTCTATGTCATCAAGTGCTGTTTTAGAGTTGCTGTAGACAGTTGGTACATACAACTCTAAGGGTGTCGATTATGTAGTGTCTGTATGACTGTAGAACCTACTGGTGGTGCCAGGTGTAACCTGCACACTCTTACATGGCAGCCCTCCTTCTCATATGCTCATTGGGAACTTACCCAAAGGCAGAATGCGATTTCTGAAACTTCCAAGTTTATGACTTTGCTTCCTGTAATTTGGTCATGCAAACTCTTGCCATCTCCAAGTCTATACATTTGAAAATATGAGTAAGTAAATATTGATTTATAGTAATCCCACTTAAAATTAATAACACTCTGAAGAACAGACAGAAATCTTCTCTCCACAGTTTTAAAGCCAGTCACACAGAAAAAAGCTTCAAGAAAAAAAGGTGTCCCCAAAAATGTATACACACTTTGAAAAATATTTAATTCCAATGAGTTATATCTGAAAAGAAAGAAATATAAATTGAGCTATCAGCTGTTAAAGGTGTAGATATTTTTGGGGACAGCCTATATACCAGAATTCTAGAATTAAGGCTGATTTTTATTTTCTTCTTTTACTTTTTCAGTATTTGCTAAATTATTTTCAATTACCATTCATTACTTTGATAATAAAAAAAATGAAACCAAGAAAAATTTATTTTCTCTTCCAATATCTTTTTGGTTACATTTTCTTCTGCTTTTTAAATTTGTTTTTTAATTACATTTTTAAAAATCATGACTTCATTTAAATATACACTGAGTGGTTAGATTATTATGATCTCTGAACGCATAATAACCTGGCCACTCAGTGTATATCCTGTATAATTAAAGGCTAATATGCAAATTGTCCCCTCGACTAGTTCGACCAACAGGCAGGCTGGCCAACCACTCATGTCCCCTTCCTCTGGTCAGGCTGGCCAGACCCCACCCATGCACAGATTTATGCAACAGGCCTCTAATACACACACACACACACACACACACACACACACACACACACACACACTGAGTGGCCAGATTATTATGCGTTCAGAAATCATAATAATCTGGCCACTCAGTTTATGTGCCTCACATATAAACAGGAGTGAGCAAAGGGGAATAATCAATATGAAATATTGAATATTTGGGTCTTTTCTTATTTAGAATATTGAGTCAATAATCCTGTGATAAAGCATGTGACCTTGTTTTATTTCAAGAGTCCAATTTGCTAAAGTGAGGATAACAATATCTGTACCATGATGTTTTCCTGGGAATAAAGGACTAATCCCAGGATTGTGCTTTGATCTTTGAGTGCACAAGTCCTGTGTATGGTAAGCTTACTTTCATACAATGCGTTTAAGAGTTACATTTAGCTTCTTGCTAGAGATTTAATGTATGAACTTTGTTGAAAAGATCCTCATACATAAACTTGACAACTGTCTCATCTCTTGCTTTGTTGCATTCTAATTACTTGGCTGTTTCTGAAGGGACAAATGGTTAAAGTTGATTAATTTTCTTTTGCCATTTCTAACACTTTTCAGGAAAGCTTATCAATTTTTTGTCTATCTAAATGTTTCAAGTATTGGGGACTGTTGCTGGAAGTGGAATGATATTATAAATAGCTATGAAAATTATCTCAGTAACCATATATCATTTGCACTTGCTAACATCCATGACAAGCAATTTTATTTCCAACAACTAGGGAATGTCAGAGACCAAAAAGTAAACATATTTTGTCCTTTTAATTCCTTGCATTCAAGTGCCGGTATGCTAAGGAAACAGCTTTAATTTTAGGTTTCTATTGGCCTTAAGAGATGCATTAACTTTGCAGCTAATTACATGTAGTTTTAAATAACTCATGTAAGCTATTCCAATTATAGTTAGCATATGGCCTATCGCATCGTTCAAGTTAGCACTTCCTTTGTTGTTTTTAACTTGAGATGGGCTGCAGCCACGTTCAGAGTCTCTGCTCATCCCTGAAGGGTATTGTTATATACATCTATGTCTTATTTCTCACCATTCAGCTAAACTTCATTCTCAGATTGATTTGTGTACTTTGGGGATGTGTCATGTGGCTGAGGAAGTAGGAAAAGATCTCTCCCTGAGTGGAAAGTAGAGATGTAGGAAAGAAAACTTAATTTTTAAAAATGTCTAGATTCCAGACAAATTACAGGTAAGTCAAGATTTAAATGAGTAAAAAATGGTAAGCTTTTCCTAAATACCAAAATGATAACCTCTGAGAATTTGGTAGGTTTTAATTGAAATTTAGAGTTTTAAGAAATATTTTCAAGCATGCAGGTTTGTATGGTTCCATTCTCTTAAGTCCACCTGCCACTTAGAAGTTATTTAATAAACATTTGCTGAAGGAAAACATAATTGAATGGTTAAGAAACAGGTTCTGGATTTGTACAGTGTTTCCATCCCTTACTAGCTGTGTGGCAAGTGACATTTACTTAACCTCATGAAACCAATTTCCTTATGTGTATAATACACAGAAAGAGTGCCCCTTCCTAATAGGTTTGTTAAAAGGATTACATGACCTTTCTCAGGTGTCACCTACCACGGTACTGGCACATGAGTGGTCAACAAATATTAGAAAATAGATAACAATAAATAAAATATCCATCATCGTTCACTTAAAGGCCGGTGGCAGAGGGGGTGTTGATGCTTTCTCTGCAGAGCTTTGATATTGACATGACTCAACTCTAAAGATTTCAGTGTATCAGTCCCTTCACCCTAATTTTCTAGTTTTTCAGAAAGGGAATATGACCAGTCTAATTAGGGTCAAGTATCAGTATGGCCAAAAGGGCAGAGCCATGTAGTCATCCTGTGATAAGGGCAGGAGTTCTGCTTTGTTTCACGGTCATTCCCATGAAAAGCATGAATGACTAAGAATGGAGTAGTCATACCAACATTGTCCAGTGCTATTACGTTTGTTGTGGTGGTGTTGGTTTCAGGTAGCAGTTCAATGTTTTATTTGGTATCATAGTCATCCTTATTTAATGTTCTGCTTCCATTAATGAACCGAAGAAGGTCACCTCTTTAACTTTTGCAGTTGGTACCAGGTTGTAGGTTAGTGTAGAGAGGATTTAAACATGAAAGAACTAGGAAAACAAGGGTAGAGTAAATTCATTTTACATTAATGAGTTAAAGAATTGTGGCATAATAGCTATTCTGAAGCACAAAGGGTTAGTAGAATCATCAGGGGGAAAAATAGAAGGGGGTTAAGAGTCTAGAACAAAATGGAGGAACAGCTTTTATTTTCAATTTGGCCTTGGATATTTTTATGCTTCTACTAAATGGGGTTGTTCATAGTATTCTGGGAAATTACTTCCAAAAGAGTAAGGAAGCTTAATTGTGAAAAGAACTCAGTAAGAATTGGAAAGCAGCCCAGTGATCCAACCTCTTTCCTTGATTAATATTCAAATCAATCAACTCTGTTCAGTATCTTTCAAACATTTCATAGATCAAGACATATGTCAAGACATGTATTTCAATTTCAAAATGCTATTGCCAGAAAGGCAAATAAAAAGTTATACTGTGTACCCAAACTATAATTTTATTCTGTCAATGTGGAATTAGTTTTATGTCAACAAATAAATTCTTAAAGGCGTGAACATTTCAATAAAGTTTAAAAATTATATTTTTCAAGGATAAACATGAATTTAGCAAATTCAGAATGGTGTATCTCTATCTTAACAGCTAGACAGTTGGCCATCATAATTGATTGATCATGACAAATGTAGTTGAAATGGCTAGGGATTAATAAGCAAGTTATAGCAATATGGACACATTTTTAAAATATTAAATAAGTCTTAAATTATTTTGCTTAATTTGTAAGGATTGAAGTCAACATTTTACAGTGAGGTCAAACAATCATTTTGATGATAGTTTTGTGAAGATTGCCTAATTATAGACTGTAAATACTAATTTATACTGACTTAGCAATTTCTATACACTGTGTTAATTCTCTCACATAACTTTACATTCCCATTTTATTTTAGAGAAAAATTAGACACAGAGAAGTTAAAAAGTTTGCCCTAGACCACCTAAGGAGAGGAAAAGCTGCAAGCTTTGTCCATAACCTATGCTAACCTAGCATCATAGGATTAGTCAGAATACACTCAACCAAAATATCCAAAGAATATGCCTAAAAATATTGGCAAAACTATCTTCTGGCATTGAGAGAGGAAACATTTATCCCCCAAACTTCAGTTGAGTGCTTTGGCCTTTTCTTTTACACCAAATTCAACTACTATTGTGAAACCTGTGTGTTAAAGTGTGACAAGTTTATCAAGAAAAATATCCAACAGGTGATGATTATTGCAATGTCCATCTTCAGTTTTGTCCCTCCCAAGGTCTTTTACTGCAAATATTACAAATCTCAAATAAACAGCTCACACATTTAGCATGAGTACAATGCCCTCTCATTGAGCCACTGCTGATTCTGGTAACCATGCCCAGGTGCTTGGCTGATATTCACGTGTAACTTGATTGGCCAAGGACTTCAAGGGGGAAAATTAGGATAGAAAAAATTATTCATTGGGAATAAACAATAATTCAGAATTTCAATGCAATTTCTCAAAAAACAATATTAGTTGCTACACATCTATGTGATTATCAAGGCTCAAAATAGTTTCCTCCATTTCCCTAATCTTCAGATTGGTCAGACTATGTAAGGATAAATTTTCACTTCTGCAACATTAGAAAAATCTAAAAAACTTAAAATCTGGAATCCAAACCACATGCCAATTATGTTAAGTAGTAGTGAACAAAATAAAATTCAAACACAATGGGAGGAGTTAGATAGAGATAGCGAGATATATGCTGCATAACATGTTTGAACCAAAGGGGTTCTTAGAAACCTTTCAAAGTTTTGTTTTTGGCTACAATAATATTTTATTTCATAAATTCATGGCCTGTATATAGAACATTCTTAGAGTCCTTCATTGCTCTCCTAACCTCCTGCCTCTTTCATGCCTCACCTATGGAAGAATGGTTAGTAATGTCATTGGCCATATTAATGTATTAATGCATGTTTGCTAATGAGCAGAATTATTCTGAACACAGAATCGTGGGTTGCTCTCCCTTCTTTCTCTCCTCCAGTCTGTGTATCTGCTTTAGAGCATTTGCTTTCTTCCATCACTTTTACCCCTTCCTTGCTGGCATGTGGAAAGTAGTGGGTCTGGGCTTAAGGTAAGGTGAGTTGCTTCTTGCTCCAGCGCACTTTATCAGTGTTCTGCATCATTTAGGGGATGAGCCCATTACAAATTCAGCTATTTTGCTTTGCCTAATGATTGTTCCTTGGAGTAGCACGTGGTGAAACATCCCTCTGATTGCAATCCTTGATTTCCTGAAGGCCCTGACCCATGCCCCATTGACCAAACTGTCAACATTTTCTTCAACCTGCGTAAGCTTTAGACAGGTTTCTTTCTGACTCTACACCCTGACTTCTCTTGGAACATTTGCTTTCCATTGTGTTTTATATTATTTTATATTATTATGCCTATGTTTACTTCTACTTTCATGTAAATTAAATTTATTGGAGTGACATTGGTTAATAAAATTATATAGGTTTCAAGTATACAGTTCCATGATATAGCATCTTTATATTGCACCATCTGCATGTTGCATTTACTTTAGAAAACCTATAACTGTAAATTCTTTATCTGTCCCTTTGGGATATAAATCTCTTTAAAAGTTTCTTGTCAGTTTTACAACCAAGGAATGTCTATCTTAAAGACCTGGATGGTCTTTAAAATACAAACCCCTAACTCCCAGTCTTTCTCGCTGGGTAGGACCTTAATTTAGAGGGTGCCATTAGCAAACACAGATGGCCTAATTACAGAGAAAAATATTCGCAAACTCAGGAAAAACTCCATGTGCTCCACACATCCCTTTGACCAACCTCCCTGCTAATGGGGTTGGGAGAGGGGTGGTAATTCTCCAGTTCTTTTCCGTCGCTTATACCAGTCCTCAAAACCCTTCTGCCTTTTGCTTTAGTGGAAGTGAATTCAGTATCTTTATTTCTCTTGCAATAGCCTGAAGAAATGAATCCTTGGCTGTTCAACTTTATCCAGTGCATTTTTTGTTTTAATACCATCTCACAATATTCTTCTTTAAATACATATATTTTTTATTGATTTTTTACAGAGAGGAAGGGGGAGGGATAGAGAGCTAGAAACATCAATGAGATGGAAACATTGATCAGCTGCCTCTTGCACACTTCCTACTGGGGATGTGCCCGCAACCAGAGTACATGCCCTTGACCAGAATTGAACCTGGGACCTTTCAGTCCACAGGCTGACGCTCTATCCACTGAGCCAAACCGGCCAGGGCTCATAATATTTATAATCTTATATTACCTTATGCTGCTCCAGGTTCTGTGAGGATGGGGTAGTGTACTTCAATCTCCACATTGTCTCTAAAAGCAACCTGGAGGAAATTTCCTCAACTGTAGGACTACACAGTTACATAATCTGAAAAATGCAAATTCTAGCTTCCTCAGATGAGAAGAGAGAGCTTTATCAGAGTTCCAAGGCCATCCTCACCCCACACCCCTTTCTAGCACCTGCTCCACTACATACGTCATTGTTCCTGAGAACCCAGAACCATCCACTCTCTGGATCTGGGGCCACATCTCTTACAGGTGTCTCATTTCTCCTGTCTCTTCCTTCCGTGGTCTCCATTCTGACATACTATGGAAGTCTCTACAGAAGAGATGGTTGCAGTTGAAATTGCAAAGCTGGCAGATGTGGCAAAAAGTGTCGTGGAGATGCTAGCTGAGCCTGAAGTAGTACGTTTTTAAAGGAGAGTCAGTCTGTGGAATAGGTGGATCCAGAAGCCTAGAGTTGTCTACTAATAGGGATTGATGTATTGGGGAGGAGTGGGAAGAAATGGGGACTACTGCTTCTGGAAAAGTGGAGACATGTATGGCACCCGTTCCCTAGACTGTTCCAGAATGTCTGCTGAGTTCTACAGAGGGACTGTGGGCAGAATCTCAAGGGAAGATGGGGCCACTCAGGGTCCAAGCCACCTCACTGCATCATAATGAAATAGTCTTCATGAAAAAGTATGGCAAAGGACCCATATAAGTCCATGAAACCAGAGTTTGTATTGCTAACATAATAATAAGATTATGCATACATAAAATATGTAAAAATACTGGAATAAACTCAATTATAGTGGTAAGACGAAACGATTCCACTGACCAGCTGGAAAACTTTTTTTTTATAATGGTACTTGATTTGTATCGTTTAGTCTTTAATAAAGTCATAAAATAATGTTTCTGTGTACGTAGAGGAATAGCGAGGGGGAAGGAGAAGCAAGTGAAAATAAACAGGAATTCAGATGTATTTGTTCCCATACTGCATCCCCCGTTAACATTTCATATTTTTTTGGAAGCCCAGTGTTTCAAGTCAGAAATGTTTCCAGGCAAAAATGTTGGGACATGAGGCATGTTGTATGCCTTTCCTTCATGTGTGCACACTGTGCAGGTATGCACAGTGCCATCTGGAGGACCCATGGAGGAGTCAGACTCTAAGCTGCCCCCATGATCTGTCTCCTGGTGTGCACGCCTTTGTGTCTCCTTCTCTAGAGTGTGGGTGGGACCTGTGACTTTCTTCTAACCAACAAAGGCAGTAGTAAAATGTCACCTGGTGGTGTTACATTAAGACTGTTTCTTACCCGGATCTGCAGTGAGTCTCTAGAGATTCTTCCTGCTGGCTTGAAGCATGCATGGCAATGTTGTAAAAGCCACTTGGCAAGGGACTGTTGGCAGCCTCATGAAATTTCTGGTAGCCTCTGGAGTTCTAGAAGCTGAGAGTGGCCTTCAGCCGAGAGCCAGCAAGAAGCCAGGCCCTCAGTTCTACAGCTGTAGGAAATGAACTCTGCCAACAGCTTGAATAAGTTGTAAGTGGATTCAAGATGAGAATGGAACCCCGCTGATATCCTAATAGTAGCCTTATGAGACTCTGAAAAGGAATAAGCTAAGATGTATAGATTTTGTGAGATAGTAAGGGTTAGTCTTGCTTTAAGCGGCTAAGTCTATATTAATTGGTTATGCAGCAATGAAAAATGAATACAGGAACTGAGCAGTTCTTCAGTAAAGAAATCTGTTTGTTAATTACACATTCCCAAACTTATTCTGAAAAAGCAAATTACATTCGGGTAAGAGTTTAAAATTGTACATTTAGGTTCTATTACAGTACGTAGAACATACAGGGCACAGTGCTTGAGTGAATGAGTGGGTAAATGCATGCATGTTTGAATGAACATATTCTGACAATGCTTTAGATCTTGAAGAAGCGTGCTCACCAATACAAGTCATCCTTCCTGGGGAATTCCTATGTTTTTCCATATTTTCAATTATACCCTATACTCCAGTGGCTCCCAGAAATACACCTCTAGTGATTTTCCTCTTGTGAGATATATATTTCAACACCCGTATTAAGAAGTACCCACTGAACTATCTCATAGGTATATTAAATCTAATACTTTCCCAGGAATTGTTTCTGCCACCTCCATACCACTGTCCACCTGGTCTCTCAAAGCAAATCCCAGGACTCATTCTAGACTCCATGCACATACCTTTCCTATTCATCTTGGTTTGTATTTTTCCGATGTTATTTACTTATGGCATTATTATTATTTAAAGAATTGGTGTACATAATTCCTAGTTTTCTGAACTCAGTGAGATATGGTTGTTGCCTTATAACACATCAATTTCATAAAATGACTGCAAAGAAAGTATATTCTATATAACAGAGAGAGAAAGTAGTCTCAATATCCTTATTTATTCTTTGTCCCTTTGGTCTGTCAAAACTGAGAAAATGAAATATAAGCAATCCATTAATACTTTGGTTCTGATTATTTCCCCTTGTATTTCTGAAGGGTTCGCTTTATGTATTTTGTACAATAATTTTGACATGCGTGAAGATTCATATTTAGATCTCCATTTAACCTTTCATCAGAATAAGGTTATCATATACTAAAGGCCCGATGCATGGAATTCATGCAAGGGGTTCTGCCCTCGCAGCTCCAGCGGCTGACCTTGACCCTTGCAGCCCTGGCTTCATCTGGAAGGTCATTCGGCTGTCTGGTCTACTTAGCGTATCATGCTTTTCTTATTATAGATTATTTCCTTTGATACTGGTATTTTAAGCCTTACTTTTTTTCTGCATTTAATTGATATATGTATGTCTAGACCTTATCTTACTTTTTTGGATTACTTTTTATTTTTAAAGCGAATCCCACTGGTTATATACATATAGCTGGGTTCCCTCCTTCTCAGATCAGTCAATTTGACATTTTTTATTTTAATCAGTGTGGGTTTTATTTTTTACTAGAACAGTTATTACTAGGTCATCTGTATTGTGGTTGATTTTTAATTTGTACTCTTTCTACATTGCAACCATACCTGATGAGACTCTTCCTGATTGAGGGATGAGGAAACTAGGATATTTAATATCTCGTCATATTTCATCTCCTTGCTACTGGATGTTTATCACTCTATACTGTAGGGTTTTGGTTTTTTATAATAGTTATATGCATCTTTTCTTCTTAGTAATCTATCTATCATATTTAGATAGATAGATGGTTATATCTACCTAAATATGTAACCATAAATTTAGATAGATAGATGGTTATCTATTTATCTATCATCTTATCTAAATTTATAACCATAAGCATTTAGCTTTAGTTCTTTGTTCAAATATATACAAAGCTGAACCTTCATGAAGTTTACGTTTTGATACATTTTTCATTGCACTAAATTTGTTATCCACGGAGATCCTTCAGGATGCATATGGATTATGTGTTCTGAATCTTCACCCAACCGGCAGTCTCCCTGACATCTTTGCATCCACAGGACTGTTTGGAGCCTGGTAGTGAGCACATTCTGCACAAATTGCTCCGCTTCCATCTGACAGCCAGCGTTGCTGATGATTTAAAACTAGACTAACGTTTTCCCTTGTATGTGACTTCCTGCTGGCCTGATATTTTTGAAGAATTCCTTCCTTATTCTTAGTGATCAATAAATTCACTAAGATGTGTCTGAGTCTTAGCTGGCCTCTGATACTTTTTATCCATATAAGCCCTAAAATTCCATAGTTACAGGTCCACATTCAATTTAAAAATGGTTAGATTTATTTTATCTTTGTTGCATTTACTCTTGTTTTATATACAAGCATAACTATTACCTCAATAATGGGTTTTCATTATTTTGTGCAATTTTGATTATCATCTGTTCAACGGACTTTGTTGAACTACATAATACCCTCAAAACTGCCTTCCATTCAGAGGTTCTTACATTGTCACACTCTTTCCTGTTTCCCCTGCAGTTTTAAGATCATCAGTGCATTTCCCCCCTTAATTTTTGCCATGCTCACTTCCCTTTTATTCCAGCCTATTTATTTATCGTCTCATTGCCATCTTCTTTGCATAGGATACATGTCTCTTTCATTTCCTTTAAGAAAGCAAGTTACCCTGTCTTTCTTTTGTTATCTGGGAAAATAATCTTCTTTGGACATACACTTTTTATCAATCAAATATAACATACTATACATGCTCACTTTCCCTGATGCTGCATACCTACCGCGCAGAGACCCTTTAGATTTCCTTTATTCATCTTCAAGTGGGGTTATTTCTCCCTGGGTCTGTCATTCATTGTTAAATACTGAGAATGGACAGACCTGAGCCGCCTTATTTTCCTGGGGTCTCTTTGAATTCTGCTAGAATCCAGCAGGGGCTTGAATAGTGGTGTTTGTATCATTTCTATCACTCAGGCACTGGGGGATAGAGTGGTGAGCCATAGTCGGGATGTTTTAGGGCTGTGTCTTCCATCCTAATGTGATCACAAGGAAGGACTTGAGGAGTCTTTGTTTGATACAGCTGCCCATCCCACCCCCCTTTTTTTTTTTGCTGTGTTTGTGTCTCAACTACATCAGTGAACCTCAACTGAAACAGTGCCCAGTCTCCCAGTCACTTGCTGAGTTATCAAGAGCAGATTTGCCTGTAGGATAGATATTCTTCCCATCGCCCCTGGCCCACCAATGAGCCCGGCTTTGCAGGGAAGTAGAGTGAAGTTTTCAACACACACATTTCATAGTGTGTTGAAGGGATACAAATGAATTCATGTCCTAGGTTGAGGAAATGATCAAAACATAATGGCTTACAGATTAAATAGGGAGGAAAAATGAGAGAATGAACAGAGATCTTACTTCATAACAAAAGAACTAATAAAATTCAAAGTGTACTTGCATGAAATGGATTCTGCACTTGCTATTATTATTTATACATAGTAAAAATAATGAAAATGAGATATACTTTAGGCTATTGTAACTCATGAAAATGACAAGTATTTCAACACAAACAAAAAAAAGCTCTCATTGTTAAAAAAAAAAAAAAAGCCAGTTTAGGATTTTCATTTTTGTATGTGCCTCATTTTAACTTTTAAAAAATATATCGTATTTTTAAATGGACATATTATAGGTTTCAACTGTTAAATAATATTTTTAAATTTTCATATATCATCTTTCTAATGATGACAACCCATTCCTTATATATTAAACTAAAAGTCTTAGAAAAGAAGATTTTGAGGTAAATAATAAAATAATTTGATAGTCCTTACATGTAACAAGGCAAGAATCTTCATTTAGCCATATAACTGTATCGCTCAAGATAAGGAAAGACCAGTTTTATGGCTCTATCTTGTTATCTGATACATAGGCTAGTCTATTACTGTCCCTTTGGAGGAAATGGATGCACAGAGATTAAATGTGACATTGAGTGAAATAGCAATTAGTAATATTGATTGCTGATCTAAGAAATGTAAAATTACATTTTAAATTGATGTATTTTAATGACTCCACTATAAAAGTCCCAAAGAAAGCATGACATCCTAACTCGGATAAGTGGTTTCCATGGCAGCCACTACAATACAGTCCACATTGTTCCCTTGGCATGTAACATTCAACAGCTAAGGTGCCAAGGTCTTAGAACAATGGCTAGCTATATGCCCTTTCCACTCGGCGCCTCAAATAGCCGCCCTGTCACTCAAGCTGTGGTCATCATGGTAACCAGGCTGTCAGCTTCAGGGAGAGAGCTCGTCTTCTTGCTGGTGATGATAAGTGGCAAATATGCATCAATCCATTTTATCAAATAGCCATTCACATTTTACAATATGCTGTTATTTTTTAATCCTCACCTGAGGACTTGCTTACTGATTTTAGAGAATGGGAAGGGGTGGGGAGAGGGAAAGAAAGAGAGAGAGAAACATTGCTTGGTTACCTTGCTGAAGATGTCCCAGCTGGGGTATCAAACCCCCAACCTGGGTATGTGCCCTGACTGGGACTCAAACCCATAACCTTTCAGTGTAGGGGTCAATGTTTCAACCAAGTAAGCCACACTGGCTAGGGCTAAAATGTATTTTAAAGAAGCTACATGCATGAGGACTTATTCTGCTTTTAAGCTAACTAGAATTGGATTTTTATCTTTATTTTAGCCTACTATAATCTTACTAAAATTAGATATAATTTAAAGAACCATTAATAACATGAGATCTATGCTGTAATTTAAGAATTAGATTTATAACTCAAAGCTGTGAATAAATTCAGAGCTGTTATGCTATTAGTGAAACTACAGAAAACCTTATATTGGCTTTGACCACCTTACTTTTTAAAGGCTTAATATCTAGCATTGATTGCAACAGAAAAAGGTGGGCCTAACATCTGTCTGTACTGTAGTGAGAAACCAGATTGCAACATTGAATTATGTACTAGATAATGAAAAACACAAATAATTTGGAAGAAATGCTCAACTAGGTGTCCCATTAATTTGAGTAAGAAAAGTGTATTGATACCTGGCCAGTGTAGCTCAGTGGTTAAACATAGACTTATGAACCAGGAGGTCAGGCTTCAATTTCCAGTTAGGGCACATGCCTGGGTTGTGGGCTAGATCCCTAGTAGTGGGCATGTAGGAGGCAGGCAATCAATGATTCTCTCTCATCATTGATGTTTCTCTCTCTATCTCTTTCTCTCTTTCTCTCTCTCGCTCTCTCCCCCCTTTCCCTTACCCTCTCTGAAATCAGTAAAAATGTATTTTATTTTTTAAATATATTTTATTGCTTTTTTACAGAGAGGAAGGGAGAAGAATAGAGTTAGAAACATCCATGAGAGAGAGACATAGATCAGGCACCTCCTGCACGCCCCCTACTGGGGATGTGCCCACATCCAGGAGACATGCCCTTGACAGGAATTGAACCTGGGACCTTTCAGTCCACAGGCTGACGCTCTACCCACTGAGCCAAATCAGTTTTGGCTTTTTGTTTTTTTAAATAAATCTTTATTGTTCAGTTTATTACAGATGTTCCTCTTTTTTTCCCCTCATAGTTTCCCTCCACCTGATTCCCCACCCCCCACCCCATGCCCTTACCCCCGGCCACTGTCCTCACCCATAGGTGTAAGATTTTTGTCCAATCTCTTCCCACGCCCCTATGAGAATTGTCAGTCAATTTCCTTTCTATGCCCTTGATTCTATTATATTCATCAGTTTATTCTGTTCATCAGATTTTGTATTCACTTGATTTTTAGATTCACTTGTTGATAGGTATGGATTTGTTATCACTTGTTGTTCATAATTTTTATCTTTACCTTTTTCTTATCGTTCCTCTTCTTAAAGAATACCTTTCAGCATTTCATATCATCCTGGTTTAGTGGTGATGAACTCCTTTAGCTTTTTTCTTACCAGTGAAGCTCTTTTTCTGACCTTCAATTCTGAATGATAGCATTGCTGGGTAGGGTAATCTTGTTTGTAGGTTCTTGCTATTCATCACTTTGAATATTTCTTGCCACTCCCTTCTGGCCTGCATAGTTTCTGTTGAGAAATCAGTTGACAGTCATATGGGTATTCTCTTGTAGGTAACTAACTGTTTTTCTCTTGCTGCTTTCAAGATTCTCTCTTTGTCTTTTGCCCTTGGCATTTTAATTATGATGTGTCTTGGTATGGTCCTCTTTGGATTTCTTTTGTTTGGGGTTCTGTGCACTTCTTGGATTTCTAAGTCCATTTCTTTCATCAGATGGGAGAAGTTTTCAGTCTTTATTTCTTCAAATAGGTTTTCAGTATCTTGTTTTCTCTCTTCTTCTGGCACTCCCATAATTCTGATGTTGGTATGCTTAAAGTTGTCCCAGAGCTCCTTATACTATCTTCACATTTTTGGACTCTTTTTTTCTTTTTGTTTTTCTGGTTAGATGTTTCTTGCTTCCCTATATTTCAAATCTTTTGTTTGAGGTCCTCTATTCTGCTGTTGGATTTCTGTATATTATTCTTTATTTCAGACAGTGTATGCTTAATTCCTTACTGGTCCTTTTTCATTTTTTTGGCATTCTCATTAAGATCCTTGAAGGTCTCACTAAGTTTCTCTGCTGTTTGTAGAATATTCTCGAGTAACCTTATAAATGTGGTTTTGAATTCTATGTCCAGTAGTTTGCTTTCCTCCATTTCTTTCATTCATGATATGTTTTTTTGCCTCTGCATTTTAGCTGCTTCCCTGTGTTGATGGAGTGGCTTTGTGTGATAGGTGTCCTTTATGGCCCAGTAGCTCCGCCTCCCCAATTACCTGAAGTAGACACTCTTGGTGCACCCCTTTGTGGGCTGAGTACACAGTCTTATTGTAGTTAAGCCTTGATTGCTATTGGTATACTGGGAGGAATTGACCTCCAGGCCAATTGACTGTGAGGATTAGCTGTGTCTATAATGGAAGAACTCCTGTGCTGGAGACACCCCTGTGGGGCTAAAAATATATTTTAAGGGAAGAAAAATGTGTTTGTGTTGAAAACTGATTAACAAATTTGTTGAAAGGTTCATAATTGGAGGGGGAAAGTGTCTAATCATAGATATTCACACTTCAAACAGCCTACAAGAAATAAAAAATAGGAAAATATGTTGCCAGTTTCTGTGTTAATTTTTTACATAGATTGCTGAGCCCATGAGATTCCAAAATTGAATAATGTTTGTCAAATCTTGAACTTATTTATTAGCAGGGAAACCTTTTCCTTATGAATGGGTACTCAGCACATTTCAGTCTTTAAGGATAACTCATGGAAAAAAGAAACTTTTTGTAGCAATTACAATTCTTATTTACTATTGCAGCTACTTGGAGATAAAACCTACTTTTAATGTTAATCTAAAATATTAATCATAAGAGTGGGTATTTGAAAGGGAAGATTCACTCAAAATAGAAAGCAAAAAACAGCATACATACATTTTATTGATTCTTAAGATGAACTTTTCACTTTTAATATTGCTGAAATCGGGATGATTCTTCAAATAAATGATGTGTGATAGTGTAATTGGAAGCTTTTTTCATTTCTTAAGGTACAGAAAAATAATTGTTAATCTTAGAATTAATGATTTTTAGATTCACTGAAATTATGTCATCTGTCTTCTGCCTCCCTCTGTTTAAATTGAATGGATATTTCTCTGCCACTTGGATTTCTTTTCCCTAGCTTTTAAAATGGAATTCTAAGACAATGGAAGGAAGGCCAAAAGGCATATGAAACATGCTCAAAGTCACTAATCATCCAAGAGATGCAAATCAAAAGGACAATGAGGTACCATCTCACATCTGTCAGAATGGCAATCATCAACAAATCAACAAACAATTGCTGGCAAGGTTGTGGAGAAAAAGGATCCCTTATGCACTGCTGGTGGGAATGCAGACTGGTGCAGCCACTGTGGAGGACAGTATGGAGTTCCCTCAAAAAACTAAAAACAGAACTCCCGTTATACCCAGTGATCCCACTTTTAGGAATTTATCCAAAGAAACTAGAAACACCAATTGGAAAAGATATATGCAGCCCTATGTTCATAGCAGCACAGTTTACCATAGCTAAGATTTGGAAACAGCCTAAGTGCTCATCAGCAGGTGAGTAGATTAAAAAAACTGTGGTACATCTACACAATGGAATACTAAGCTGCAGTAAGAAAGAAGAATTTCTTACCATTTGCAACAGCATGGATGGAACTGGAGAGCATTATGCTACGTGAAGTAAACCAGTCAGAGAAAGATAAATATCACACGATCTCACTCATTTATGGAATATAATGAACAACATAAACTGATGAACAAAATTAGACTCAGAGAAACATCAACCAGACCGTGAAACTTCAGAGGGAAGGTAGGGGAGAGTGGGAGTAAGGGGGAGAGATCAATTAAAGGACTTATATGCATGCATATAAGCATAACAGAAAACAGGGGGATGAGGGCATGAATGGGAGGATGGGGGCAGGGGGTAATAAGTGAATAAGGACACATATGTAACACCTTAATCAATAAAGAAATTTAAAAAAATAAAATGTATTTCTAAGGATCTCCTACTTTTCCATAATGTTTGTGAAGTGTTGCATGTGGATATGTACATGGCTGTTTTACAAATACATATTCTGTAAACATATAATTTTACAGTTAGACATTTGATGCTGAAATTAAGGACTTTGAAGTATTTCACTAAGGGGATGAGACGATTGAGAGGGAATGGTATTTTGATGGTCATGGTTTGGTACTTATCAATAGGCACCTTGACATTGATTGAAATAAACATAAGGTTAAAAACTTCGTTGGATGTTATGCTTCAAAAACCTTTCAGTCATCTTGTATTTCTTCTTATTTATATCCAAATGATGTTATTAATAATAATGGCCGTTTTCCTAAACAAAACCCTTTCTGCATAAATATTATTTTTATAATGTAGAATGATTGTATAAAATTTTCTGCACCACTCTGGTGAGGGATTATTTCTCATATGTATTTAATGTTATAACTTGGTGATTTCATCCTTTTGTGTCTCTTGTATTTCCAAGTTAAATTGCTAGGGCTACTAGAACAGGTATAGTGAATATGTTATATTCATCTCCTGTTATATTGTATTATTTCTAATACAGGTCAAATTATATTAACTGACTAATTGGCTTGGAGGATCCATCCTTTCAGTCTATTTGTAAGTAACATAAAAATAAATTACCAACCCATTTTAAGGAGTAAAGTACTTATATGACAATTTCTACCTATTATTTTAATACTAACATTCTAGCTATTATTTAATATACTAATATTCACTTTTTTCAATTTTTACATTTCATCTGACCTTTTAATTAAAATAGTTAATTAATTCTTCCCATATTCCTCTCACAAAATTAAAATGGCTTAAAACTTAAACAATATACAACTGATAAAAAAATTAAGATAAAGGAAATAAATAAAAAGTCACATAAATTTGGCTAGACTCAAGTGAGGTCAATACCTTTAGAAAGGGTCATATTATTGCTAAAACTAAGCATTGACTTTAATTCTGTGATTACTGGCACTTGAGGTCAAAGGATATAATGCAAGAAGTGATAACATTCATATTATCTAATAAATGTATGTCTACAGTCCTCTGTTACGAAATGGATGGAGAAATTATGGCAGAAATCCTATTTTGAGGACAATAGTAAAAATGAAACACTAAATCTGTGGTTCACTTACTGCTTACTATAGGAACATAATAAGCAATAAATAGTTTTGGCTTTTATGACCTATTTAAAACACTATATGGATATAAATGATTTTCAGACTTTATTCTTAGTTTTCAACATAAAAGTGAAGGATATCTTATATGTCTGAGTCATTATGCACATTCATTGTTTTAATGCAAAAGCAGGACATACATTTTATATTTCTTATTTTGGAGATAGACATGTAATATAATTTGAGATCTCTGTGAAATAACATTGAATTTTTAATGCTATGTGGGAGAGATTGTGGGAATATAAAAAACATAGATTAGTTACATTTATGAGAGATGAAATAGTCATATAGACATAGCTTTGTAAAAATTCCTTTAAAATAATTATATTTAAGTTTAAAGCCCTAAGTATTAAAATACCACAGAATATAATATTTGCAACATTTTAACTTGCCAATTTTTGTTCAAATCCCTTTAATAAAATTCATTTGGACCAAACACTACTTCCACTCTCTCAAGAGAAATATTTTCTATTTTATTGCCTGTGTAAGTTTACCACTTATTTTAGTTCAATTCTTATGCTTCAAATATGTCTATGTTAATATCAACATGTTTTTTAGCAATAATTAAACTGTAGTCTAATAATATATGTTATTTTCTGCTTTAAAAAATACATCATAAAAAATTTAAAGCATTTTTTAAAGATTGACTTCAGCCCAGTCAGTATAGCTCACTGGTTGAATATTGACCCATGTACCAAGAGGTTTCAGGTTAAATTCCCTGAATTGTGGCTTGAACCCCAATAGGGAACATGTAGTAGGCAACTTATAGATGTTTCTCTTTCATCAATGTTTCTATCTCTCTCTCTGCTCTCTTCCCCTCTCCCTAAAAAATTAATAGAAATATATATATGTATATTTGTAAAGATGGATGGCCACTCTATGTGGTTCAATAATTGAGCATCGACCTATGAACCAGGAGGTTACTCTTTATTTTTTTATTTTTTAATCTTTTTTTTATTGTGTTACATGTATTAATATCTCCCCATTGCCCCCCATCCCTCCCAGGCATACCCCAATCCCCCAGTGTCTGTGTTCATTGGTTATGCTTATATGCATAGATACAAGTCCTTTGATCTCTTATCTACCCCACCTCTCCTTAATCTTCCTGCTATAACATCACAGTCTGTTTGATGTTTTACTGCCTCTGTCTCTATCCTTTTGTTCATCAGTTTACAATGTTCTTTATTATCCACAATTCCCAGACAGAGCACATGCCTAGTTGTGGGTTCTATCCCCAGTGAGGGCATGTAGGAGGCAGCCAATCAATGATTCGCTCTCATCATTGGTATGTGTGTGTGGATATCTTTATGATATCAATGAAAATGCATCTTAAAAAATATTGACTTCAGGTCTTTTTTTCTCTTCTCAATCAGAATTTGATCATATCTAACCCCTTCCCCATACAATGCACATCATGTAAATTATAACCCAATGCAGTAAATGACGTGAAGAAAAGAGCTTGTGATAGTATAACTGTGCTGAAAGGCAGATTTTGTTGCTGTTGTTTTTTAAACAAACTACTGTGTCATTGATATAGAGGTTTGATGGCTAAGTTTTTATGTACAGTGTGATTGAGGAATAATTTAAATAGGAAGAGAAGAAAGACAAGTACTACTTCTTCATATGTAGTAACCAGGATGAGCAATCATCTTTCAAATGTGGCATTTGTTGCATTGGAACCAAGAGTAGGGACAGTGATAAATTTTCAAGGCTATATATGTGATTTGAAATTCAAATGTTTTTTTTAATTTTTATTGATTTCAGAGAGGAAGGAAGAGGGAAAGAGATATAGAAACATCAATGATGAAAGAGAATCATTGAATGGCTGCCTTCTGCACATCCCCTACTGGGGACCAAGCCCGTAACCCAGGCATTGCTAGCATTGAACCTAGGACCCTTCAACCTACAGGCTGATGCTCTAGAGTCTACCAATTCAAACCAGCTAGGGCCAAAATTAAAATGTTATAAGGAACAAATTGAGTCTTTTTAGAACTTTGCAAGACCTGAAAGACATTTAAATCCTCTGCTTTCCAGAAGACTAGATTGAAGAATGGAAACAGGAAATAAAACTGATCCAACACTATTCTTGGTCACTTGCTATAAAATAATAGAAGACAAAACAAGATTTAGTCTTGTGCTGATAGTTTCTTTCTGCAAAGATGGTATCCACTGATTTATCTTTATTGTCTAGTTAAAAGAGACCTTGCCAGTCCAGTCATGCAGGAATGCTGACTTAGCTCTGGAGGTTGAGATGATATGGTATCAAATAAAATGAAAAGCATGATAGGAGTGTTTCTGCTGACAGTAACCAAGTTGGTAAAATAAATATTCCTGGGTATAAAGTAGTTAATATAAGGATTACCTGGCAGTAAATGTGAGGGACGTAGTCCATGAGGCAAACAAAAACCATTGTTATCTGAGGATCAAGGTGTGTTTGCAGAAGAAAACTCTCCACATGTGTCTTATGGAATTTTTCATCTTATTTGCTGACTAAAATTTACTATGTCCAGTATTTTCAAGCTAATACAAACTTAGGATTTTATCATGATTTTTTAAATGAGATTGTATGCATAAAATGCTTATTGCAGTTTTTGACTAATAGTGAATATTCCATAAATGGCAATTATAATTAATATTTAATTAAGGATATAATTTGTGCCCAGCCAGGGTGGCTCATTGTTTGAGCATCAGCTCATGAACCAGGAGATCACAGTTCAATTCCCTGGCATGGCAAATGCCCTGGTTGCAGGTTCAATTACTAGGAAGCAGCTGATCAATGATTCTCTCTCATCATTAATATTTCTATATCTCTCTCCCTTTCTCTTTGAAATCAATAAAAACATATATTAAATATACATATATATAAGCCTAATGTGCTAAGTGTCTGACCATTTGACCAGTTGTTATGATGCACACTGACCACCAGGGAGCAGATGCCCCCAACTGATAGGTTAGCTTGCTGCTGGGGTCTGGCTGATGGGGACTAAGCAAGAAGGGCCTGACACACCTTGGAGCTCTCCTGTGGTTCCTTCCCTGTTGGCCAACCTCCTGCATCCCTCCCCAGTCCCTGGCCTGCATCCTCTTGCAATCTGGGACCCCTTAAAGGATGTCAGAGAGCTGGTTTCAGCCCAATCCCCCACAGGGCAGGTTGAGCGACCCCACTGGTGCATGAACCCATGCACTGGCCCTCTAGTCCTATCTAATAAAAGAGTCATATTCAAATTGACCATACCTCCGCTACACCAACAAGCCACGCCCACCAGCCATGCCCTATAGAGAGCAGGAGGGAAGCTTGGGTTGCCCCTGGCAATGGAAGAAACCAAGCTTTCTTCACACCCTGGTGGGCAGGCTTCTGCTTAAGGCAACAAAGTTTCAATAGCTGTGTGAGCAGAAGGCTTGGCTCCACTCCAGGCTACAAAGTTTCAATTGTAGAAGATAAATAAATCCAAGATACCAGGGCTACCACTTGGGTCGCTGGGAGGTGTGGCTGGCCGGGAAACCACCACAGGCCCCTTGCCCACACCACCCCATGCCCCAAGGGAACGCCCACCCTGATCCAGGATACCCTTCAGGGCAAACCAGTTGGCCCCCACTCGTGTACCAGGCCTCTGGTAATATGCAAATTTACTTATATATTCAGAGTAATATGCAAATTTGTTATCACTCCAACACATAAGATGACTGCCCCCATGTGGTCAAAGATCCTGCCCCCACGTGAACACAAGATGGCCACCACAAAATGGCCAGCAGGAGAGTGCAGTTGGCAGGGACCAGGCCTGCAAGGAAGGGCAGTTGTGGGTGATCAGGACAGCAGAGGAGGGCAGTTGGGAGGGACCGGGCCTGCAAGGGAGGGCAGTTGGGGGTAAATAAGCCTGCAGGGGAGGGCAGTTAGGGGTGACCAGGCCTGCAGGGTAGGGAAGTTAGGGGCAAACAGGTTGGCAGGGAGCAGTTAGGCATCAATCAGGCTGGCAGAGGAGTGGTTAGGGTGTGATCAGGTTGGCAGGCAGAAGCATTTAGGGGCAATCAGGAAGGCAGACAGGCGAGTAGTAGGGAGCCAGCATTCCTGGATTGTGAGAGGGATGTCCGACTGCCCTCAAGGGGTCTCAGATTTGAGAGGGAGCAGGCTGAGCTTAAGGACACCCCACCTTTTCCCATGCACAGATTTTGTGCACCAGGCCTCTAGTGTATATAAAATTTGTAAGTATCTTGAAGAGATTTATTTCATACTGGTTCTGATTATTTAAAAGAGTTTCATTTATTTTTGTTTATTTTTCAATCAACTTTCTGGAATATGCTTTGCATACTCTGCAGTGCACATATTTTAAGCGAACAGTTCAGTGAGTTTTTACAAATATGCATGCCATCTAAGCACTTCTCCAATCAAGATCCAAACCATTTCCACCACCAGAAAAAGTTTTTTCATGACTGTTTCTCATCTTTCCGCCAACCCTTAACCACTGGTTTTACTTCTCCATTTTGAAGTTATAGAATTTCAAATAATGGGAGTAGTATTGTACTTACATTTTTGTGTCTGACATTTACCTTGGGAAAATACTTAGAGATATTTTTATTTTATGTGTATCAATAGTCTGTCCCTTTTTTATTTCTGGGGAACATTCCACTGTATAACTATTTTACAAGTTGTTTACATATTTACATATTGCTAAACACTTGGGTTTCCTGTTTGGAAAATGAATAAAGTTGACATGAACATTGGTAAATGACTCTTGTTGTGGATACATGCTTTTACTTCTCATTGGTTAATACCTAAGAGTGGAAATGCTGAGTCCTAGGGTAGGTATATATGTAACTTCACCGAATTGCCAGTTTTACGAAGATGTTGTTGGACCATTTAACTCCCATTATCAATTTGATGAGAGTTCCATTTGCTATAAATTATTGCAAACATTTGGTCTTGTCAGTTGTTTATTAATTGCTATGAAGTGGCATCACATTATTGTTTTGATTTGATTTTGCTGATGACTAACTTTGAGTATCTAATGATGTACTTATTGGCCAATAATATATCTATTTTTGGTGAAATCTTTTTTCTTGTCTTTGGCCCATTTTTATTAGGTTATTTTTCTTCATATAAATTGCTATGCATATTTAAATGAGTGTCAGATAAATATTCACAAATTTTTTTTCTTATTTTGTGACTCATTTTCTTAATAGTATATTTTGAAGAGCACAAAGCTTTAATTTTTTATGTTATGACTAGTGTTTTGTGTGCTCTTTAATGAATGTTTGCCTATGTCAAGTTTATTATTTTACAATTCTTTCTTACACAATTTGGAATTCTTTTACCTTGTATTCACGTGCATTGATCTTCCTGCTATTATTTCAGATATGCTTTGAATTTATGAACCAGTTGTCTAGGACTTTTTGCTTTTCAGCCCTGTCCCCAATTTTCTATGCTGCCAAGGGGGTTGATAGCGTTAATATTATCATAAGTTGATTGCATTAGGATTTGGTTACAACAGCTTCCAAAACATTTTGAAAATAATTTCAGGTTCTTCTTCCAGGAGGAAAGCCCTGGAAATAAACAAACAGTACAAATCCTGCTTGACCTCACAACTGCACAGTGAGACTGGGGAGACAGATCTTGAGATTCGGAGGCCAGCTGTTTTTCAGACTCTGAGATTTCCATATCAAAAGCTGTGTGCTTTCATGACTGAGGATGCCGTACTGGTCGTGACACTATGAAATAAGATAAGAGATCAACCAAGGGACTTGTATGCATGCATATAAGCATAACCAATGAACACAAGACACTGGGGGGTTAGGGTACGCTTGAGAGGGCAGGGGGCAGTGGGAAGATATGTATACATGTAACACATTACTAAGAAAAAATTAAAAAACAAAACAAAAAACAAGACAATGGAATTGAGGGACCGAGGACTGTGAGATTCAGTGACAATGAGAAGATAAGAGACTCAGATCTCTAGATATCAAAATTGTGATACTGTGAAACCGGAGAAAACTTTCAGCTTTCTGTCTGTCCCTTGCCTCTAATTATTGTGCTTCAAAGGACATTTCTTGGTAGAGAACGTTATCTTTGAGTTTAAACTTTTCCAGGTGAAAGCCCAACAGATTAGCCCAAAGATTTGTCAGAAGTTTGCCCAGTGTCTCCTAATCCAAGACAAGATTCTCATTTTTTCAGAAGGCTAGTTCTCTGCCAGTCCTCTCCCCCTCCAACCCACCCTTCCTGCAACTTCAAGTAGGGGTTTCCTTCATCTATTTCTTTGTCACTGCAGAAAAGCTCACCTCTCTGAGTTCAGTATTTTAGGTTTCATGTTGCTTTGTGCCCACATCTTCTTAAAGAAAACATAAATACATATACCTGTCTATCCATCAACATGGCTGGATATATAAGTAATTTCTAGTTGTTTCAGTGGACATAAAAGGTATTTTATATCTATCTGCATCCTACCTGGTAAAGGAAATGTAGGCTTCCTAACATTTCAGATTTTTGTAGAATGTGCTCATTGGCCTCCAATCTTTCACAGGGAATGCCCCGATATTAGTGAACAGATTTCATTAGCAAATATGGCTCACCCTATTTGGCTATTTCAGTTAGGTTTCTCTTGTCTATGTGGTGAATGGTGAATGATCAGTGTGGCCAGTCTTCATTTTCAGCATAAAAATTTAGCAGTATACTGTCAATGAACCAAACTTTAATTTTAAAATGAGGACAGCATTTTTTTTTTTACTTCATTGCAATTGTCATTTCAACTGAGCATTGGGAATAGAGGAATTTAAAACTTATCACCTGGGAAGAGAACTCTCTAGCCAGAGCTTTATTGTTACCTCTTAGTTTGTTTTGAATTATTTTTTTACATTTTCAATTGGATGTTAAAAAGGGAGCTATCTAAAATATCTTTTCACATTATGTCATGCATGGGTTATACCTTAGAAACTGTGAGTAGGAAATGAGCACTGTGTCACAGAGAAAGACGTATAATTACTGCATGGGGACAGGCTTATTAGAATAATTACTGATAGAAGAAAAACTTCAGAAAAGAAAGAATAAAGGGAAGGTCATTTTTTGATTGTTTTTATTGTTTGTTTTTTTATTAATTCTCATCTGAGGATATTTTTTTCCATTGATTTTTAGAGAGTGTAAAGGAGTGGAGAAGAGAGAAAGAAACATTATTGTGAGTGAGACATATTAATTGGATGCCAGACTGCAACTGAGATATGTTGCCCATGACTGTGATTGAATCCATGACCTTTCAGTTCACAGGCCGATGCTCTAATCATAGAGCCACATCAGCGAGGGCCTGAGCTTTCTTATAAAGCATTCTCTTCATTTTGCAAAACAGAACATTTTATGTATGGTTTTCTGATGTGACAAAATGTTAGAGGCAGATGTCCTCAAGATGCTTTGCTAAACAATTCAATTGCCTTTGTCTCACCACTTACAATGTTCATAATAGTGACACCCAGGAAGAGAAATTGCAGGTTTATCTTGGGTTTCCTCTCAGTATTAGTTCCAGAGGCATTATGGCATATCGTGTGTCCCAGACTTTGATTTAGTGTGCTGATTTAACTATAGTCTTCTCTGACTCTAACTGCCTAACATTTCTGAAGAAAATCCAATTTTAAAATTGCTATCAGAGGCAGTATTCAATATAAAGATGTTATAAACAAAAGCTAATATTTTCACTAAAGTTCTTAACATTTGGCATTCATGTTCCTAAAGTTAAAGCATACAATAAACACTTTGAAATCGACTTTTACAGTAGACTAATTTATAATGCAATCTATCATCCAACCCTTATGTTTAAAGAAAGGCACAAATATGCATAAATAATTCAGTCTTCTGGAGATAAATGCACTTTTCCTATCACTGGGAGTTTTTAGTATTCTACAGTTTGACTTCTTTTTTTAAAAAAATAAATCTTTATTGTTCAGTTTATTACAGATGTTTCTCTTACCCCTCCCCCCCCCCGCATGGTCTCCTCCACCTGATTCCCCACCCTTACCCCCGCCACTGTCCTCATCCATAGGTGTAAGATTTTTGTCCAATCTCTTCTCACACCTCTCACCACCCCACCCCCGAGAATTGTCAGTCAATTCCTTTTCTATGCCCTTGATTCTGTTATATTCACCAGTTTATTCTGTTCATCAGATTTTTTATTCACTTGATTTTTATTCATTTGTTGATAGGTACGGATTTGTTATCACTTTGTTGTTCATAATTTTTATCTTTCCATTTTCTTCTTCTTCCTCTTCTTAAAGAATACCCTTCAGTATTTCATATAATCTTGGTGGTGATGAACTCCTTTAGCTTTTTCTTATCTGTGAAGCTCTTTATTTGACCTTCAATTCTGAATGATAGCTTTGCTGGGTTGAGAACTCTTAGTTGTAGGTTCTTGCTATTCATCACATTCAATATTTCCTGCCATTGCCTTCTGGCCTGCATAGTTTCTGTTGAGAAATCAGCAGACAGTCATATAGGTACTCCCTTATAGGTAACTAACTGTTTTTCTCTTGCTGCTTTTAAGATTCTCTCTTTGTCTTTTGCCTTTGGCATTTTAATTATAATGTGTCTTGGTGTGGTCCTCTTTGGATTCCTTTTGTTTGGGGTTCTCTGGACTTGTAAGTCTATTTCTTTCACCAGATAGGGAAAGTTTCAGTCATCATTTCTTCAAATAGGTTTTCAGTATCTTGCTCTCTCTCTTCTTCTGGCACCTGCATAATTCTCATGTTGTTATGCAAGAAGTTGTCCCAGAGGTTCCTTACTACTATCTTCACATTTTTGGACTCTTTTTTTTCTTTTTGTTTTTCTGGTTGGGTGTTTTTTGCTTCCTCATATTTCAAATCTTTGGTTTGATTCTTGGGGTCCTCTCTTCTGCTGTTGGATTTCTGTATATTATTCTTTATTTCAGACAGTGCATGATTAATTTCTGACTGGTCCTTTTCCATTTTTTTGGCATTCTCATTAAGATCCTTGAAGTTGTCACTAAGTTTCTCAGAAGTCTTACTAAGTTTCTCCATGGTTTGTAGAAGATTCTCGAGTAACCTTATAAATGTGGTTTGGAACTCTATGTCCAGTCATTTGCTTTCCTCCATTTCTTTCATTCATGACATGTGTTTTGTGTTACTGGTTTTTTTTTGTCTTTGCATTTTGGCTGCTTCCCTGTGTTGATGGAGTGGCTTTGTGTGATAAGTGTCCTTTATGGCCCAGTAGCTCCACCTCCCCAATCACCTGAGGTGGACACTCTTGGTGCACCCCTTTCTGGGCTGAGTACACAGTCTTGTTGTAGTTAAGCCTTGATTGCTATTGGTACACTGGGAGGAACTGATCTCCAGGCCAACTGACTGTGAGGATTAGTTGTATCTATTAATGGAAGAACTGCTGTGCTGGAGACATCCCTATGGGGCAGGACTTGCTTCAGTGGGGCTTTCGTGCTTGCCAAGTCTGTCACTTGAGTGTGTCACTTATGTATGTGAGGAGTTGAAATCTGATATCGTCTTACACTGACCTGTAGGTATACTGGTTCCTGGATCTCCAAAGAGGTGCAAGTCAGCTAGTATCTGAGGCTACCCAGCAGGAGCTACTAGGAAATTTGCAGCTTTCTCCTCTTTGCTTGGAGATTGGAAGTTTTGGAGTTGTCTGACCCAGTTGTAATTTGTTAAGTTAAGCTGCTAGAGGACAGGCCATTCATATGCAAAAGCTGCTGTACACAGCTTGGTGGGTTTGTAAATTGGACGGGGCGGGGTCTCAGGGAATCTCTAGGCTAGGGTTGGCAAACAGTGATGGCTTCCAGTCAGCTATCTCTGCCACGTTCTGTTCTGTGTCCCGCTTTCTGTGCCCCAGCGCAGTAAACAATGATTCCTGTGCACGAGTGCCATCCTCCCTTTCTGACCTGGTGGCCAACAGTACAATTTCTCCCTGTATGACTCTGGGTCCCCAGAATCTTGCCGGAAACTGGAGTTCAGAGACTCGGGAATTTGTAACTCCCTCCCAATTGAAAAAAAAAACGGCACACACCATCCCAATTTGCACGTCTCCGTACCTCTGCCTTTCTGAGCTTCTACAAGTCCTACCAGGTCTCAATGCACTTTTTTCTTTCCTTCTACTTTTTTCTTCCCACTCTGCCAGCTTTCCAATGGTTCTGGGGGATAGTCGTTTTGTCTTTTAGTTGTAGTTTTGGTGTGGTTGTGAGAGGCAGCACACACAGGTGTATACCTTATGCCGCCATATTGGTGAACCCTCCAGTTTGACTTCTTGATAGATAATAGGCATAAATAAAACTTATTTGAGTTATTAATTCCAAGTCATATATAATTATTACTTATTCCCACAGGCATTTATCTGAAGATATTGTTATCCTTTTTTCCCCTTCATATATGTTTTATTTGTATTGGTCTTCTTTTTAAATTGTGTATTACTCATGAAAGATAAAGATAATGCATAAAAATCTCATAAATTTTTTGTAAAAGTAAATCAATTTGAGAATATTGGAAGATACTTTCTTGTTGCATAGATGTCAGAATTCACTGATAAATATGTGGCGAGTCAGATTTTAGTTTGAAAAATTTTACATATCAGTCAACTAAGCTGAATGATGCTTCAGTTGGACATAGTATAATCTAACAGAGTAGTTTAATTTACTTCTTAAAATAAATGGATTAGGAAATAAATTCAAGATGAAAAGAATGTATTTAGACTGGAAGTTATAACAAGGTAGAGTATCAATAATCAGATATAGCATCCCATTGAATCAGTACAAAGAAGGTATTAGAAGTAATGTTTTCCAAGACATTAGACATTAGGCAATAAAGGACAGTGGTCTGGAGACATGGGAAACACATAAGTTAAGCTCTACTATTGCTCCAGCTTACTGCCTTGAGTTCCCAGTTCATGGCTCAGAAAAGTGGACCTAGTGGAGTCAGCAGAGTCCTTTACTTGAGGAGATGAAATCAGGATCCCAAGGAGACCAAGTTCTCAGAGTTTATCAGACAGTACTAAAGAGGAGAGGGTTTCACAGAGAGAGAATACGAATACTAAAGATCTGCTGAAGATCCCGCTGTAGTGTTCTGTGGAATGTTAACTGGCTTATGTATGTAAGGGGACTACCCAAGATTGCACAAGAACCATACAAATGGACTAAGAGCAATGGGGCATGATGCTCACCCAAGGTCAGGAATAAATATCTGTTCCCACCAGCCGAAAAGGAAACTAATCAAATTATTTTCAAGTAAATTAATTGCATCCCAAAACACAGCTCAATAATACTTATCAGAATACAAACATATGCACCACTAACAAGGTAAATTCACAATCTCTGGCAGCCAATCAAAGATTACCAGCCATACAGAGAAGCAGGAAAATATCATCCATGGTAAGGAGAAAAAAATAATAAGAAACAACCTCAAACTGACACAGATGTTAGAAATAGCATACATGGATATGAAAATAGTGACAGCTGTATTCTACATGTTCAGAAAGTTAAATAGAAATATGGAAATATTTAAAAAGCCCTAAATAGAGCTTCTAAAAATGGAAAACTATTTCTCAGATGAAAAAAACAACACTAGTTGGTATTAATAGTAGATTAGATATTATAGAAGAAAAAATTAATGACCCATAAATATCATTAGTCATTAGGAACATGCAAATTAGAACCATAATGAAATGACACTACACATCCATTAAAATGGCTAAAAATTAAAAAGGTTCTCTATACCGAGTGTTGGAGAAGATGTGGGGAAAATGGGACTCTCATGCATTGATGGGGATATAAAATGGTGCAGTCACTCTGGAAAACAGTTTGGCAGCCAGTTGAAAAGTTAAGCATTCCTCTATCCCGTGGTCCAAGCATGCCACTCTTATGTATTTACTCAGGAGAAATAACAGCCTATGACCATATAAAGACTTGGCACAATTTTTCATATCAATTTCATTAGTAACAGTCTCAAACTGTAAATACCCCTAATTAATGTTTATCAACAATTGAATGAATAAACAGATGGTGGTAAAATTGTACAATGGAATACTATACGAGACACAAAAAGTATCATGGGTGAATGTCAAAAATTATTCTGAGAGAAAGAAGACAGACAAAAATAAAAGGATATACTGTATGAGTCCATTTATGTAAAACTCTTGGAAAATGAAAGCAGTCTGAAGTGACAGGAAGCAGAGTGATTACTGGGGAGGAGGGAGAGAGCGCAGAGAGTGGCAGGTGGGGAGCGTGACAAAGGAGCATGCTTTGGGAATGATGGGTGTTGTGAACTGAATGTGCCCCCCCCCCAATTCATATGTTGAAATCTTAATCCCAAGGTGATGGTACTGGGAGGTAGGCCCTGGGGAGATAATTAGGTCATAAGATGGAAGCCCTCATAAACAGGATTAGTGCCCTCATGAAAGAGACCTCAGGAAGCTTTCTGGCTCTCTACCATGTAAAGATACAAGAATTTGGCAACCTGCACCCCAGAAAAGAGCTCTCACCAGACCTCAGCCTTGCTGGCATCCTGTCTTCCAGCCTCCAGAACCGTGGGAAATAAAATTCTGTTGTTTATGAGAGCCACCCCGCCTATGGTACTTTGCTATGGCATATTGTGAACTGACTAAGCAAATGTCTGTGTTCTTTATCCTTAATATGTGATCGTTTTGTGGGTGTATAGACATATCAAACACATGATCATGTTTTACGTAACCTGCAATTTGTTCCATATAGATTACACTTCAGGAAAGCAGTTAAAATTAAGTAAAAAATGCATTGATGCTGGTTTCGAATGGAAATTATTTTCAGTTCTTGAAATTTAGCAAAACCCTGGTATAGTGACTTCCTGGTAAACATTAGATGTTTAAGCAGATCTTCCATATATTAATTAGGCTGGTGTTTCACATGGATTCTGCCCATATATGAAATTGCAGTGTTTTGTTTTATGAATAAATGGTGTTCTCTAATCCTCTCTGCTGAATTTACATAATAATTATTTCTTTTCCAAATAGTCCATTCTATCAGGTAACTTACCTTCAGTTCCTAAATGAGTTGATAGTTCGCAGAAATTTTTTGTCATACCTAAGGCACTTAATGAAAAAAAGAAAAGAGGCAACTGATTTCACGGTTACGTGGTTAAATAGAAATGTGTCATCACTGAAAAGAATACCCTTGACTCTTTCTGTCAATGCAGCATGACCTTGACTACTTTAACAATCTTTATATCTGGTTTTTCAATTCACCTCCTACCTCCCATTATCTCTTCAAGCCTGTTCCAGACTTTTTGACTTCTTCTTTAACTGAAATGGCTTTATCGAGGTTACCAATGAGCTGATTCTACCAAAGCTAGCAGTTAGTTATCTGTCTTCATTTTAGTAGCCCTGTGAGCTACTTTTGCCTAGTTCCTCGAAATATTTCCCCTCTAAGTAACATGATGATCTCATCTTTCTCCCCCTCTCTCCTTTTGCCTGCTTCCTGGACTTCTCTCTCTGACATTGAAACGTTGAAGTATCCATGACCTAATCCTCTTATTTTCTCCATCTCTCCTTTTGGGCAACTTGAACTCATTTTTT